>JAQQSW010006749.1:0-13872 GCA_028646575.1 Pseudocheirus occidentalis | reverse complement strand
CATCAAGGACAGTGTGTAGACATATGTGGATCCACATAGATCCATAAAACAGTATGTAAATATCACTTATTAAATTAAATCATTTGAGTCAAAAGGAAGTTCTAAGTATTGTACAGAATTACAGAATCTCAGCATTGGAAGAGCCCTTGATGAGGCAGCTAGGCAGTACAGTGAATAGAGTTCTAGGCCTCAAGTCATTAAGGAATTATTATCCCCCTGTAAAATAGGGATAATAATAATCATCATAAGGATAAAATGTAAGAATATTTGTAAAGCATTTTGTGAAGCTAAAAATACTACAGAAATGCCAGCTATTCTATTCTATCTAGTCCAACCAGTATCTGAGTAAGTATCCATTCTACAACATAGTTGGCAAATGGTTACCCAATTTTTGATGAAAGACCTCAAATAAGGAAGTAGCCATGACCTCCCAAGGCATCTCTTTCAAATAATTGATTATTAGGAACTTTTTCCTTACCAATAGTCTAAATCTACCTCTTTGCAACTTTCCCTCATGTGTCCCTGGTTCTGCATCTAGGGCAAACAAAGTAAGTCTGCTTCCTCTTATACATGACATTTCTTCAAATACTTTAAGACCACTATTCATTCCCTTTCTGAATCTTCTCTTCTCCAGGTAAAATATTCACAGTTCCTTCAACTGGTCACCATATGGCATGGGGTTGGTATCTTTCACCATCTTGGTTGCCTTCCTCTTGATGCTCACCAGTTGGTCAAGGGAATTCCTAAAATGTGGAACCAAGAACTAACCACAGTACTCTAGATGCGGTCTGACTATAGGACAAAGTCCAGCAGGACTGTCACTTTCCATCTTCTGAACATTTTGTTTCTAAATGTTTCCCAAGATCCATTAATTTTTTGGTTACCATATTGTGCTGTTTTCTCATATTGAGCTTAAAGTTCATTAAAATCCTGAGATCTTTATCAGATGAACTTCTATTTTCCACATCTTGATCTTATGAAGTGATTTTTTTAAAACTCTGTTTTTTTTTTATTTTTCCCTATTCGATTTGAACTTACTAAATTTTTTTTTGCTTTTTTTTTTGGAGGAGGGAGGGCACGGCAATTGGGGTTAAGTGACTTGCCAAAGGTCACATGGCTAGTAAGTGTTAAGTGTCTGAGGCCAGATTTGAACTCAGTTCCTTCTGACTCCAGGATCAGTGCTCTATTCACTGCGCCACCTAGCCGCCCCTGAACTTGCTAAATTTAGCCCGACATTCAGGTCATAGCTGTGCTGTAACATGACTTGGTGTTGCTGACCCACACTCTATTCATGCTTAAAATATTTGTCAGGATCTCCTTATTCTATCATCTAACATGTTAGCTATCCTTCCCAGGCTTATTCGTTTACAAAGGTAAGTATTACTTATTCTGTCTTTGCCTCCATCGAGGTCATTGAGAAGCACAGTGTCAAGCACTGATCCCAGAACCATTCCACTAGACACCTCCTTTCATTAAGCCATTAATGACTACTCTTTGTCTGATTAAACCATCAGTCTTGAATCTACCACATCTCTCTATTTTATCCATATGATTGATTGCTAAGGTCCATTCTGCCTCTGGATCTATGATCTATGATCCTTTTGGATTCTGAATCCCTAGACTTTGAAGGCTGTTTGTGTGATAGAAATACATATGATTTGAGCTGTTTTGTCCACCTTGCCAATTGCTCCCATATTAATGCAGATAAAATTGGTGCTTGACTGTCTACAGAACTGATACTGTGAACTCCTTCATCATAGTGTGTTTGGCTCACTGCAAAAGATGGTAATTGCCTGGTTGTTAACAGATCACTTAAAAAAAATAAGTGTTCCTTTCCCCAAATTTGCAGGGAGAGTTGGGGGGGGGGGAAATATGCTGAGGCTGAATTCTCCTGTCTATTCATATATCTAAAAAAGGGTACAAGGGGTGGGAGGAAGGGAGGGTGAGTCAATGCAGGAGAAAGAGAGAGAAATGAAAGAGCTATTTCATTCACAAGTTCCAGCCAAGCCTAGAATGTGGGTCACTGGAATGGCCTGGGGCTCCTTGTTGCATTCTCAGCAGTCTCTGAGAATTGGTGAGGAAAAGTTTTAGCTTATTATATATTTTCTTGTTGTAAAATTGCCATTGCAGTTTGCTGCTGTCTCTCTCCTGTTTCCAGATGCTATTTCCCATGTGCATCATATTTGTAATTTTTCTTCCAGTTCTCTCTCCTACTCCCCACTCCTTTCACTGATTTTACTGTTTTGACATCTAAAAACATCCATAATCAGAAAGTTATTCATATAGCTCATTACCTTGAGTTTAGGGAAGAGGGAAGACATGATAAATAAGCCCTATAAGTATAGCTTTGAAATGCAAGTTTTTAAGGTTTTGCTAATTTTCCTGCAATCAATTCCAATTGCTGTTTTGTTTTGAATATCTTCTAGTCTAGGACTTCCTAACAGTTTTGCATGTATCTGTGACCCTTTGAACAGCTTAGTGAAATGTATGGAACCCTTTGTAAGATAGGGTTTTTAAATAGTAGAAGGAAATGCTAAATTTCTATCAGAGTTTAGTGAAAATAAAGGTGTATTTTTTTTCCTATCCAAGTTCACAGATTCCCCCAGAAATCTCTCCAAAGACCCCCAAATTGAGAACTTTTGTAACAGTTTTATAAATGTATCTGTATCATACACATATATACATATTTGTGTGTGAATGTGTACGCATGTCTATATACACACTACAGTTTCTATCATTGAACATTCAAATAAGCTTCAGAAAGCTCTGGCTTATCTCTAGTTTTATTTGGCTTTCCTACATCTCAGGAAATTTTAATGATATTCTTCCATTAAGAATGCAATGAAATATATATTTTATGAAATAGTATCAACACATACTTTCTAGGCCACTTATATGTATTTAAGATTTTCTCTTCTGGTCCTTAAAAGAGGAACTCTTCCATCATTGCTCATCTGAGCATGGGTATTGTTTCTCAAAGTGTTATCCAAAATTTTAACTAGATAGCTGGTCTGAAACGAGGTCAGTATTTACCTTTTTGGTAGTGACTTTTTCTTTCTTATGTCTCCCCATACAGTGAATGTTGGCCTAGTTAGTTTCAGTATAATGATTTTTAACCCAGTTCCACTGCTCCTACTGAATCAATGTCACTATCACAAAAACCACTTTTTCAATTGGCTTCTTTCTCAGGACCCACAGGGAGCTGAGGGCTGTTGTTCTTTTTTTTTTTCTTTTCAGAAAAGGTCATAGGACATATTTCTGCGGCCAGGTGGAAAAAGTCACTTAAGGCTCTTTTTTGGGTTAAGCAAAGGACTGAATTCTAATGGTCAGTTTAAAAAAAATCTAAAATTAAGCAGAGGTGGGATAAAAAATGGATAAAAGGCAGTAGAAAGTTTTAATTCAGATATTATATTACATATTTTTGAAGTTTATTGCATTGTAAAAACATAATTGCAAAAACAAAAGAGACAAATATGAATAGTTATTATTGAATATTTAAGGACTAGCAGGAAGAGATGGCAAATTCCATTGAAAATAACTGTAGCAATATAAAATACTTGGGAATCTACCTGCCAAGATGAACCCAGGAACCATATGAATCTAATTACAAAACACTTTTCTCACAAATAAAATCAGAGCTAAACAATTGGAAAAATATTAGTGGCTTATGGTAGGCCAAGTCAACATAATAAAAATGAAAGTTCTACCTATATTACTATATTTATTCAGTGACATACAAAACTAACAAATTGTTTTATAGAGCTAGAAAAAATAACAACATTCATCTGGAAGAACAAAAGAACAAGATATCAAGGGAATCAATGGTAAAAAAATGTGAAGGAAGATGGTCTAGTGGCTAGTCTCTAGCCATACCAGGTCTCAAATTGTATTTTAAAATAATACTTATCAAAACAACCTGGTACTGGCTAAGAAATAAAGCAGTAGATCAGTGGCATAGATTAGGTACACAATATATAGCCATAAATGATTGTAATAACCTAGCATATGGCAAACCTAAAGATCCAGGCTTTTGGAACAAAAACTTATTATTTGACAAAAACTGCCTGGAAAACTGGAAAACAGTATGGCAAAAAGTAGGTATAGGCCAACATCTCATACCATATACCAACATAAGGTCAAAATGAGTACATCATTTACAAATAAAGGGTGATAGCATAAGCAAATTAGGAGACCAGAGAATAGTTTATCTGTCAAGTCAATGGATAAGGGAAGAATCTAGGACCAAAAAAGATATGGGAATCATTACAAAATGTAAAATAGATCATTTTGATTATATTAAATTAAAAAAGAGTTTGCACAAACAAACCAAAGCAACCAAGATTAGAAGAAAAGCGGAAAGCTGGAAAACAGTCTTTACAGCAAGCATCTCTGATAAAAGCCTCATTTCTTAACTATATTCAAGCCATTCCCCACTCAATAAATGGTCAAAGGATAAGAACAGTCAATTTTCAGACAAAGAAATCAAAGATATCTGTAGTCATATGGAAAAAAATGTTGTCAATCACTATTGATTAGAGAAATGCAAATTAAAACAACTCTGAGGTACCACCTCATACCTATCAAAGTGGCCAATATGACAAAAAAGGAAAATGATAAATGTTGAAGGGGATGTGGGAAAATTGGGACATTAATTCACTGTTGGTGGAGTTGGGAATTGATCCAGCCATTCTGAAGAGCAATCTGAAACTGTGCCCAAAGGGCTATAAAACTGTGCATATCCTTTGACACAGCAATACCACTGCTAGGTCTGTATCCCGAGAGACAAAAAAAGGGAAAAAGGACCTATTTGTACAAAAATATTTATAGTAGCTCTTTTTGTGGTGGCTAAGGATTGGAAATTGAGGGGATGCCCGTCAATTGCAGAATGACTGAACAAATCATGGTATATAAGAAATGACAAACAGGATGATTTCAAAAAACCTGGAAAATCTTACATAAATTGATGCAAAGTGAAGTGAGCAAAACCAGGAGAACATTGTCCACAACAGTAGCAACATTTTGCAATGAAGAACTGTGAATGACTTAGCTATTCTTAGCAAAACAATGATCCAAGATAATCCCAAAGGACTCTAGATGAAGCATGCTATCCACCTCCAGAGAAAGAACTGATATTATTATCTGAATATACACTGAAACATTACTATTTCTCTTCTCTCTCTCTCTCTCTCTTTCCCTTTCTTTTTCAATTCTTCTTATACAAAATGATGAATATGGAAATGTTTTAATGATTGCACATGTATAACCTATATTGGATTGCTTACAAATCTCAGGGAAGATAGGAGGGAGGGATAAAATGTGGAACTCAAAACTTAAAAAAAAAGTTTTTGAAAAAAGTTTTAACATGTAATTAGGAAAAAAATAAAATATCATTTAAAAATCTAATGACTACTGCCTTTTAATTCTTTAAGTGTTATTCTCAAATGCTTCTTTAAATAGATGTGTTGCATTCATAAAATAGCACTCAGTTCTTTAATTAAAAAAACCTGAAGCCAGTTTAACATTTTTTTTTCAATTCTAACTTAAGAAATATTAAGCAAAAAGGATAATTTTAGATGTGTATTGAAGCGTGAGTTGGAGTCTGAAACAATAAAACAAGTATTTTAAAAGTTTCTTTTTCTTCTATTCTTATGTTCTCCAGTTATTTTTATTCATCTGAAATTTGATAAAACTAAGGCAATTTTTGTGGTTATAATAATAGATACACAAATTTCACCATCTTTAGCATTTTAGTTAAATTGTGTCATGACTCACTAATTACCTATTTGCTCTGAATGAATAGCATTGTATGCTCTTACTGCTTTCAAATTCTCAAAGATTTTGAGAATCATGGAAGACAGGAGAAATATTTGAATATTAGATATAGGCATTGTTGTATCAGTTTTCAAAGACAGAAAGAAGGCTGATTTCTAAAACTACAAAAGTATGATGCTGATCTCTGACAAAATTCTAGAATGAATCATTACACAAATAGTTTGTATTTGTTTAGATAAGAAAATGGTATTGTAGGCCACATGACCAAAAAGATGGAGAGCTATACATTTTCTCCTATCGTTATGTGTTTTCAAAATTCTTCAAATATGTAAATTATTCCTATGTGAGATGAAAGAGTTCAGAGTCTGAATCTAAGGTCAGAAAAGGTCTTTATTCTTTCTCATGAGAAAGGACTCTGCCCCTGTCACCCACATGGTGGGTGAGAGAGAGCAGCAGGTAGAAGACAGCCCATGGTTATATAATCTTCTAATGCAGAAACCCAATGCCCCCAACTGGCCTTCACTCTTATTGGTAGGGGAGCTGACCCACAGCCTAAGTGCGAGAATCTGTCTGAGACAAAGGACCCAGAAACATGTGGGTGTCCAGTGAAAGCAGTCTTAACCTTATTTGGCATATCTTGTGCTGAGGTGGCTCTGAGGGAGGGTCTCCATTGCTCTAAGCCCCAGATTGCTTGAAGGTCAGGTGACCTAAACCTAGGCCTTTTGAATACTGAAGCCATTCTAGATTTGATTTTTCAGAATGGGGAAACTTCACTATAAATTATCCCTCACATTCCCATGAGATAAGTAATTACAGCCGTCTAAGCCAAGACATCAAAACTCAAGAGGACATCCTGATGAATTAATAGCAGAGAATGCTAATCACAAATCCCTCACATATTCATTCAGCACTCTTTTTCCCTTATTAGCCCCAAAACTCAAATGGCACCATGACTAGTCCAATAGGCTGGTAGTCTGGGATCCATTCAGCAATTGCATTGTTGCTGCAGTTGGTCTTTGCCAATGCTGTCAGTCTCTGCCCTCAAGCCACCATTCTGTGTTGACAGAAATCAGTTCTCCCCTCCACCCCCCACCCCCGTGTCCCTCCCACCTGTGCAGAGGAGGTAGTGAGATAGAAAAAATGGAGGCATGTTCTGCCTAGAGCCACAGCAACAGCACTCAGCTAGAGAACTAAACAGAAGGAATCAAGATGGGGTTGCAACTTGTGTGTACAGCTACACCAGGCCTGAAGTAAAAAGGACTAGCATTTAGCTGGACTTAATTTTGTTCTCCCCGAAGTTACTTGAGGAAGGGACCAAGCAGGAGGGGGTTGAGGCAGCACTGAAGTCTAGTCCTGGAAGAATCTGATAATAAATTGGAAGGAGTTGCAAAATGAGTAATAGGAAAATAAAAGGGGGCAAAACTATGAAATTATCAAAAATTTCAGGAGGAAAAAATTTTAAATTTAAAACCATGAATAACAAAAAATGAATGAACATCTGATGAGGTACAGGATCCTGTCCATTTTTAAGAGTTCATAGAATCACAGCAGGTAAACATATGGTTTCAGAGGGAAATAAAAATTATAAAATCAGAATTTATGGCCTACATAAGCAAAAATAATTGGAAGAAAAGAAACATTTTGAATCATGGTGATAATCTTTATAATGAAATGAAAGAAAAAATGATTAATTAAGAATACAAATATGCAGAAGGGAAGGATGATCTTGAAGAACAGAAGCAAAAACCAATAAATTTTAAAAACAAATGATCTCTATACAAGCAAAATATATTGATCTCAAAAAACAAGTCAAAACATCATAACACAAGTAACTATAGAAAAATATTGCTCAGAATTCGTGCCCACTGAAAAAAAAGTACCAATCAGAAGAATCTACAAATCACCTTAAAAAAACTCCACTGTGCTGTAAATACTAAGGCATAAAGTAGTTAAATTTAACAATAATTTAAAAAAAATTTCAAGTAACCAGAAGACCTTTAAATATGAGGGAAATGAAATCTGAATAATATGACTAGTTTATACCCACTAGAATCTATAGAAAGGAATGGAATAACATGGTCCTAAAAGCAAAGGGGCTCAAGATGAAATCTGAGGGTGACATGCCCTGCAAACCTGAACCAAATCATCAATGAAAACAGATGCATCTAATAAAAGAGAAGCATTTGAAAAATTCCTGTTAAAATCCATATGGGAATACACACACACACACACACACACATACACACACACACACACACACACACACACACCCCGCATATATAGTTTTGCAAATACCCCACACATCAGAAATACAGGAAAGATCGTAAATACAACTACCAAGGAATGCATAAGTGACAAAATAAAACTACCTCAGAGTAAAAAACAACTCAAAACCACAAGAGACATCTATAGAGTTAAAAACAACAGTAACAACAAAATAACAATTGAAGGATCATTGAGGAATTTCTCTCTAAAACTATTCAAAGAAAATTGGGAAAGAATTTTTACAACCAATGTCTCTGATAAAGGCCTCAGTTCTAAAATATACAGAGAACCAAGTCAAATTTATAAGAATACAAATCATTCCCCAAATGTTAAATGGTCAAAGGATATGAATAGGCAGTTTTCAGAAGAAGAGAGCAAAGCTATCTACAAGCATATGAAAAAATGCTCTGAACCACTATTGATTAGAGAAATGCAAATCAGAACAACTCTGAGGTACCACATCTCAGCTGTAATGGCAAGCAAACAAGTACTTAGCGCTTTTTTTCAGTTCAGACTTGACCTTGATTCTATCAAGTCTTTGTTAAGAAACAGAACTTGTGAAACCCACAGCAGGAGGAACTTGCTGATGCAACAGCAAAGGAAGGAGCTAATGGCCATATATAAGAGAAGCCCAAGCTGGGAGAGAGTAGAATTGAGAAGGTGAATGGTTGGGGAGGCTGGCACTCTGTTCGTCTGTTCTATCTGTGTTGACTTTTGTTTGCAATACTTTGTACAGAAGCCCTGGGACCTTACTGGAAGTCCTGAAAGAGGATTATCTGTTTTCAGAAGTCCTGGAGGAGGATTTCAGAGGTCCTGGGATCTTACTGATGATGTATATGGAGTTCTCAGACCTTGTTGGTGGGTCTGTGTTGTTTTCACAGGCAGATAGTGAATTGATGATGGTGCTGGCAATGTGCATGAATGTTATTGTGGCTCTGTTAAGCTTTGTCTTCCCAGAAACAGAAACTGCTAAGGACTTGAGGTGGACTGGACACTGCAAGCTTCAATATGGAACAGGAACTGGACAAGGAACTGGATGAGTAGCTGCACAAGGAGCTGAGAGCTGCCTACCTGTGAATCCAGGTGATGATTGGGCAGATTTAGGCAGGAGCTAGACCCATGGAAGAGGAATCATGGAATCTGGAAGCCAGCCTGGAGTCAAGATGCAAAGACCTCTCTTTGGGTACTTAATGCTGACTCAGAAAATCATGATTTACTGTGGTCTAGGGGTAGGAGGACTTTGTACTCTGTACCTTGCACCTCTTAAGGATGATTGGAAACTAACCTTCAATCAAGAGGAAAGAACACTTTTTGACTGAGAGATTAAGACAATGTGATCTAGGGCTGTAGAACTTTGACCCTTGTGTCCCTTAAGGAGGCTTTCTCCTTAAGGATGATTGAGTTAAGGACTTACTGAATGATATCTTTTGTTTAAAACTAGGTGGCCACTTCGGTGAAAACTATGTGACTACTTTAGTGATAAGTTATTATATTATAACATTGTGAATGCTGTACTTTGATTTTTGTGAATGTGTTGTCTTAGTTTATTATAGAATAAATATAAAGTTCACTATACTATGTGATCAGAATCTTAAAGGTGTTCACAGCAGCAGTCCTCTGGAAAGCTGCTCGTGCTTGGCTTTACAACCTGTCAGATTGGCTAAGATGACAAAACAGGAAAATGTTAAGTTCTGGAGAAGATGTGGGAAAATTGGAACACTAATGCATTGTTGGTGGAGTTGTGAACTGATCCAATTGTAGAACAATTTGGAACTATGCCCAAAGATTATAAAAATGCACATACCCAAGAAAAAAATGTGCATACCCTTTGACCCAGCAATATCATTTCTAGGGTTGTATCCCAAAGAGGTTGTACAAGTGGGAAAAGGACCCATATTGTACCAAAATATTTATAGCAGCTCTTTTTGTGGTGGCAAAGAATTGGAAATGAAGGGGATGCCCATCAATTGGGGAATGGCTAAACAAGTTGTGGTATATGAATGTAATGGAATACTATTGTGCTATAAGAAATGAGGAGCAGACAGGCTTCATAATAACCTGGAGAGACTTATATAAACTGATGCTGAGTGAGGAGAGCAGAACCAGAACTTTGTACACAACATATCTATGATGACTAACTTGGATAGACTAGGCTCCTCTCAGCAATGCAAAGTTATAAGACAACTCTAAAAGACTCATGATGGAGAGGGCTATCCATATCCAGAGAAAGAACTACAGAGTCTGAATGCAGATTAAAGTAAACTACTTGGTCTCTCTGTTTTGTTTTGATTTGTTTTGTTCCTTCTTTCTAATTGTTCATTCCATTGGTTATAATTCTTTAAAATTTGACTAGTGTTTAATGTGAAGATATTTGTAGAACCTATATCAGGTTATATGCCACCATGTGGGGGGAGGAGGAAGGAGAAAAAGGAGGGGAAAATTTGTAATTCAAGGGATTATGGAACTGAATGTTGTAAACAACAAGTAAATAAATAAATTTTTCTTTTTTTGTTTTGTTTTGTTTTTAATTAACTTTTGTTTATTTTTAGTTTACATCATTCATTTCCATGAGATTTTGAGTTATAAATTTTCTCCCCATCTTTCCCCTACCCACCACCCCAAAACAGCAATTCCATTGTATACCCCCTCCCCCAATCTTCTCTCTCCTATATCCTCCCCCATCACCCCTCTGACTTTCTGGCAGGGTAAGATGGATCTCCTTACCCCAGTGCCTATTTATCTAAATTCCCAGTTGCATATAAATAATAAATAATAATAATAACACACACACACATATATATTTAATATTTGATTGTAGAACTTTAAGTTCTAGATTCTTTCTCTTCCTCCCTCTTCCCCCACCCCTACTGGAAAGACAAGCAATTTAACACAGGCTGTACATGTGTACCTACACAGAATATCTCCACAATGGACATATTGTGAAAGATTGACTATGCTTCCCTCTTTCCTATCCCTCCCCCCTTGT
This sequence comes from Pseudocheirus occidentalis, assembly GCA_028646575.1. Classification (NCBI taxonomy): domain Eukaryota; kingdom Metazoa; phylum Chordata; class Mammalia; order Diprotodontia; family Pseudocheiridae; genus Pseudocheirus; species Pseudocheirus occidentalis. The sequence continues at coordinate 2,849 of JAQQSW010006749.1, read as the reverse complement.
TCTATTCTCTACTTCATCCCTGTCCCTTTACAGAAGTGTGTGCTTCTAACGGCCCTCCCTCACCCACCCTCTCCTCACCTCCATAATCACCCCTCTCATCCCCATCCCCCCTACTCTTCTGTAGGGCAAGATACCCAATTTAGAGTGTATGTCATTCCTTCCCTAAGCCAAATTCAATGAAAGTAACGTTGACCCATTTCCTTTTGCCTTCCTGTTCTTCCCCTCCATTGTAACAGTTATCCCTTGCCTCTTCTATATAAGATGATTAACCCCATTCTGTCTCTCCCTGTCTCCTCTCATTCTATTCCTCCCCCACCTCACAATTTCACCTTTTAAAATATCGTACCTTCCTATTCAACTTATCCTGTGCCCTCTGTCTATGTACACACACACACACACACACACATACACACACACACACACACATATATTCCCTTTACCTGTCCTCATACTGCAAAAAGTTTCATAAGTTACAATTATCATTTTTCCCTGTTGGCATGTAAAGAGTTCAACTTTGATAAATTCCTTATGATTTCTTTTCCATGTTTACCTTCTCATACTTCTTGTACTTGAATGTCGAATTTTTTTATTCAGTTCCGTTTTTTTCAGCAAGAATGCTTGAAAGTCCCCTGCGTCATTGAATGACTATATTTCACCCTGAAACACTATATTCAGTTTTGCTGGGTAGGTGATTCTTGGTTTTAATCTTAGCTCCCTTGATCTCCAGAATATCATATTCCAGACCCTTCGATCCCTTAATGTAGAAGCTGCTAGATCCTGGGTTATCCTGATTGTGTTTCCACAGTATTCAAATTGTTTCTTTTTGGCAGCTTGTAATATTTTCTCCTTGAACTGAGAACTCCGGAACCTGGCTATAATATTCCTAGGAGCTTTCTTTTGGGGATCTTTTTCAAGAGGTGATCAGTGAATTCTTTTGAGTTCTATTTTGCCATCTGGTTCTAAAATATCACGGCAATTCTCCTCGAGAATTTCTTGAAGGATGCTTTCTAGGTTCTATTTCTGATCATAGTTTTCAGGTAGTCCAATAATTTTCAAATTGTCTCTCCAGGTCAGTGGTTTTTTCAAGGAGATATTTCACATTGCCTTCTATTTTTTAATTTGTTTGGATCTGTTTAATAGTATCTTGATTTCTCATAAAGTCTTTTGCTTCCATTTGGTCCACTATAATTCTGAAGGAATTATTCTCTTCATAAAGCTTTTGAGATTCTTTTTCCATTTGACAAATTTGGCCAAAGTCATTTTAAGTCATTTTTTTAAGTCATTCTTCTCCTCATTGTCTTTTTGGGCCTCTTTTGCCATTTGAGTTAATCTATTTTTTAAGGTGTTATTAACTTCTGTCAGGTTGTTGACTCTCTTTTCATGATTTTCTTGCATCATTCTCCTTTCTCTTCCCAATTTTTCTTTCGCTTGTCTTATTTGGTTTTCAAAAGCCTTCTTAAACTCCTCTATGGCCTGTACCCAGTTTACATTTTTCTTGGAAGCTTTTGGTGCAGGAGTTCTGACTGTGTTGTCTTCCTTCTGTTCCATGCTTTGATCCTTTTCATTCCCAAAAAAGGAATCTAAAGTTGGATGGCTGTTCTTGCTTTGCTTCCTTTGCCTGCTCATGTTGTCAGTCAATTGCTTGACTTTTGGGCTCAGTAGAACTCTGCTTTCAGAGGGGAGAGCTTTGTTCCAAATTGCTGGGGTTTTCACAACTGCCAGAGCTATTAGGAGGCACCATCTCTGCAGCCCCCACCAGCTTTGGCTCACTGGTCACACACCTCAGGACCACCACCCAAGACCAGGACCCCAATCCAGGCATATTAAGGCAAGAGCCCTTTGCCTCTGAATGATCACTTCGCCCCCCTGCAATCTGCAGGCCAAGAGCTCTGAAGCAGCTATGTGGAGGTGGCTTCAGGGGCTGCTTCCACTGCTTTCTTGCCCTGGGAGTTGGTGTCCAGACCGGCTTCTGTCCCCTAAATTTAGTTGAGTTCCACTGACTTTTTTACTTTTTCCATGGCTCTTATGGGTTGATAATTCTGGAAATTGCCACAACTGCTGGTCATCCACTCTCCCAAGTGTTCCAGCCCCAGTTTGTCCTGGGTACCCTGGGGCTGAAGCCAGAACTCATCTCAGCTCACAGCCCGCTGCAATAAGCCCTTCCTGCCCGCCTGCTGGGCTGCCTTCAGCGGGAGATGAGTTTTTCTGTAATTTTGTGGGTTCTGGAGCTCTAAAATTTGTTTAGAGTCATATTTTATAGGTGTTTGAGTGGTTATGGGGGGAGCTGTGGAGTTCTCCTGCTTTTATGCTGCCATCTTGACTCTGCTGCCACAAAAAAATAGATTTTTTTTCAAAAGAAAAAATAGAAAGCTATCAAAGAGATAAAAATGAAAACAGAGGGGGTGGAGCCAAGATGGCGGCATAGAAGCAGCAAAGCACCACAGCTCCCACACAAACACGCTAAAAAACTCATAAAATGGGACACTAAACAGATTTTCAAGCTCCAAAACTCTCCACAAGACAGAAAGCACATCTGTTGCTACAGGCAGCGCAGCAGGCAGGGCTCTTCGCAGCAGTCTGGGACCTGTGGCCGAAACCCGGCCCGGGTCAAGCCCTGGGGCATTGGGCAGGGAACCGCGACTATAGGAGAGCAGATCAGCTGCACTGGAGGCACAATTACCACATCTATCAGGCCAGAAAGAAAAAAAGGCTAAGAGAAAGGTCAGTGGATTTTGCTAATTTGGGAGGAGAAGAGCCCAGGGCAAGGAAGCAGTGGGAGGCGGCTGTAGCAGCAGGAATGTCTGAGAGCCGCAGCGGCCCCCACTGGGCTACTTCAGAGCCCTCAGCCT
>JAQQSW010006748.1:0-13872 GCA_028646575.1 Pseudocheirus occidentalis | reverse complement strand
AGGGAGGGAGGGAGGGAGGGAGGGAGGGAGGAAGAGGCAAAGTCACTGAAAGTCATCAAGATACTAAAAAAACAAAAATAAAACCTTCCAGGACATAGCACTATTACCCTGACCTTTGCGAAGGAGGGTGGGGGGAGTGCCTTCTCAATGTCTCTTCTGCCAGTTTCTTTTTGGTAACATTTTGCTTCTTTTCCTTCTTCTCATTTACATTGTTGCTGTTCTGGCCAAAGCTCTTTTCCTGACTTGCTACTTTTCCCCAGGCTTCAGTTCATGGAAGTCTTTCCAGGCTTCTCTGTATTCATCAAGTTCCTTGTTTCTCCCAGTCCAGGAAGATCTCACGCCATTCACGGTCTACACTTGGTCTGGCTTTTCCCAATGCATGGGCTTCTATCTTCTTGGTTTCCAGTTCTTCGCCCTCGCAAAAAGCGCTGCCACAAATACTGTGGTATCTCTGGGGGCCTTTGGTTTCTTGGCTTATTTGTTGACTGACCAATAATTCCCAAACACCTTCTTGGATGATTATTCCGATTTCCCAAGTCCCCCCAACAAGGCATTAGGGAGGGTACCTAACTCTCCCCCAACCTCTTCAATATTTCTCATTTCCATTTTTTAGTCATCTTTGTCAAAGCAACTGTCAGAGACTAATGCTAAATCAGCCTTGGTGTAGCGGCTTTTCACAGAAGGATTTCTATACACAGATAAATCTGTCTTCCCTCACCTTCCCCCACTCCAAAAAGGAACAGCTTAAGAAGACTATTTCCTATTTTAGAATAACAATTTGGCTAAATAGTCATGATCCCAGAATTACAGGATAAGAGGAAAGAACAAATCCCCAAAGAGAACTTCCTAAAAACAAAACAAATCAAACAAAAAGTCCTTCTCACGTGTGCCAATAAATACAGGGAGGGGCTGTGGGAGCACAGACACACTCATGCATTGTTGGTGGAGCTGTTACCTCATCCACCAAGTTGAGAAGCTTATTTCTTCTATGGCCCAAATGTCTTTAAACTGTACCGACCCAGTGATAGATATGATTCCATTAGCATAAATGCCACTAAAAAATGATGTCCATGGTCCAGGGGTCCTTTCCATCTGATTTGAAGCTGCCACCCCTCATATGTATTGTCTCACCTTAGCATGTGAGTGCCTCAAGGCAAGGACTATCTTTTCTAAGTAATTGCCAAGGCTCTACACACTATAAATATGTATTAAATGCTTTTTATCATTCATTCATTTCTAACACAAAAAATGTCAAAGATGGACAGGAATGATTTATACACATAAAAAGATTTATAACAACACTTTTTGTCATATCAAAGACTTGGAAACAAAGTTCCCATCAATGGGGGAATGGCTAACCGAATTAGGGTCCATGGATGTGATGGAACATTACTGTGCCAGAAGCTGTGGCCCATGGGGCCACAGAAAAATCTGGGAAGACATAGCCCAGCAGAGTAGGAGTGAGCAGAACCAGGAGACCAACTCACAAGACATCTCTCTAATAACACAAAGGCAAGGGTCCAACAAGACACCTCCTTTGTAGCCGATGGACGGAGCAGACACAGCACAGGTCCCTCCTGTGCGGCAACACACGCTTTGAAAACAAAACTGTCCCGAATCGAGGCTCAGAGTCAGAAACGCTGGATATGGAAACGTTGCATGTCTGGCTTTAAGCACACAGTAGGAAAGAAAAGGGAAATCCCAAGTGTCTCTGCCAATGTGTGAGGACCAGAGTTAGGGAAGGCCACAAAGGGCACAGCGCCTCCAGCAAGCCGCTGAAACATGCTGAAGCTCACGGAGAGCGACCCAAGGAAGGGGAGCCCACCCCCTGAAGCAGAAGATGTCAGCTCAGAGACCGGCCCCCCCAGCACATTTCCAGCACTGACAAGCTGGGCACATACGTGCACTCACACACACACACACACACACACACACACACACACACGCGCGCGCGCATAGTCTGCCTCAAGAGATTAAAGTTGGAGTGATAGAGAATTGTCATAGTTTATATGGATAAACTTCTGCTTTTCAGAGGGGCCCAAAAGCTGGGGGAAAAGGGGACCCTGCCTTGTCTTTCCACACAGAGGGTTTTAAAAGATGAAGCGAAGGGTGGGACATGCCCTCAGTACCTCCCTCTGAGGACTCTGTGGCTGCAGCATCAAGCTTCCCCTGGTGGCCCCCCTCCCACCCACTTATCACCACAGCATAGTTGCTAGAGGTCCAAGGGCAAAGCATGTCCTTCTTCATAAGGTACAAACATAGAAAAACAAGAAGAAAACCCAAGTAACCTATCCAAAGTCTCCCTCAGCCCTAGTCATGTACCTTTGGGCAGGAGGGGAGAAGGGAAGAGGGGGAGGGGAAGGAGGGGAGAAAGGAAGAGGGGGAAGGAGAGGGAAAGGAGGGGATAAGGGAAGAGGGGGAGTGGAAGGAGGGGAGGGGAAGGGAGGAAGAAGGGAAGAGGGGAGAAGAAGAAGGGAAGAGGGGTAGGGGAAAGAGGGGAGGGGAGGGAGAAGGGAAGAGGGGGAGGGGAGGAAGGGAAGAGGAGGCAAGAGGGAGAAAGAGACCTGAGTCCAAATCTAACCTCAGACACTGACTAGCTGAATGATCCTGGGCAAGTCACTGAACTTTTCTGGGCTTCAGTCTCCTCCACTGTAAAGTGGGAGTGACATCAGTGCCCATGTCCATGGTTGCTGAGGATCGAGTGAGACTGTGTCTGTAGGGAACCTGGCACAGACCTTTCCTTCCTTCTTAGCCTGGAGAGCAGGCAGCATGAATTAGCAAGCTAACGCTCACTTGGGGGTTGGGCTGGCCAGCTCCAAGTCACCTCCTTTCCTTGTCCCCATGCACCACGAAGGCAGAGACTCCTCTTTGCCTTTTACAGGCATACAGATACCCACAAATCAGCCCCTGGACCCCATTTCACACAAATCAGTGCCAGCCCAGGACCTATGCCCTATATCCTCAGACTCCTGGCCCAGTAACCACCACCTACTCCCCCTCTGGGAACTGACAAAATGTTTTGTGTCCAGTGGGGCAGCAACCCTACCCCCAGGACCATTCATCTGTCTCCAGCCAGGGTGCAGCAAGGCTCTGGGAATTCGACTGCCTCTGCCCAGACCTGGAATGGGCTCCATTGAGGTTCTGATCACACATCTGGGGGCTGGAGGTGACCCATGCCTCAAGAAAGAAAACAGAGAGGGCATCAAGGCCAAAGCTGATGCACTCAACAAGGGCCCATGGAGGACGTGGAGAGGAGCCTGCGGGAACACGAGCTGTTCTAAGTGTCTGACCGGGGTTGGGGGAGGATAGATCACACATGGCCTGTCTGGTCTCCAAGAGAACGCCAAGAGTTAGTGGGAGAAAGCTAGAAAGGGGCTGACTTAGGGACAAAGGCAAATCAGAAGGCCCCAACTATTAAAGTTCCCCCGAAGAGGAAGGGGCTGCCGTGGCCTCCTAAGCGGGCCTATAGACATAGGAATGAGGAGTCCATCAGCAAGTGGAACAAATCCATCATTCAACAAGCTGTCCTGGGGAGCCAAGTCCTGGTCCCATTCAACGACCTCACCCAGTTGCCATAACCTCAGACTGGAGAATGGCCCCGCTCTGTAATGAGTCACTCCAACACAAGCACAAAATGCTCAGGTAGGGAAGCCAAGGAGGTCTGGGGCCCCCCATGCCACCTCGGTGGCAACTCTGCCATGCACTGGCAGCCCAGGGCTGGGATCAACCGTGCCATCCTGGGGCTCTATAGGACCGCAGAGACAGCATCCATACCTACCTGTCTAGGTAGTTGGGTCTCCTTGATCCTAAATTGGGGCAACAGGACTCCCCTTAATTGAACCATCCAGTTCTATGTCAAGGTGAGAGGCCAGATCTCCAGCGCCCCAGACCAGCGTTCATCCACTACTCCGCTTTTTAGTTAGTGTTGCTCAATCCAAATCACAGGCAGGCTCCAGTGGGACTTTATGAGTGACTCCCCAGGAATCTGGAAGAGTGAGCTCACCCACTATGATGCAGCGGCTGGTGGGGAACCCTCAACAATACCACAGGGGGAATTTGGCTTTCAGTCACCTGAAAGAAGACTGGGTGCACAACCCTGGGCTGGTGACAAGATTTGGTGGACATAGTCCGGGTTCTTCATCTCAGGCTCTGCTGCTTAAGAGCTGAGAGACTTTGGGAGAGTCCTACCTTAGGGGGCCTCAGTTTCCTCATCTGTAAAATAGGGGGGGGTGTTAGTCTAGAGGACCTTCAAGATCCCTCTGCGCTCAAAATCAATGCCTCACCATCCTGAGTGCTCCCACTGTGACTGTGTGGCCCTCCTGACCCCTTATCCTTCCTTTACTTGGCTGCCAGACTTTACCAAGCTGACCTCCCCAGCCTCAGCTGGATTTCTGCTCTGACTGGTAGAGTTGCCTGGTCCTTTAAGTCCAGCATGGCTCCCCGGCCCTGCTAAGTGATCCCTGTCTCTCTGGCTCCCAACCCAGCACAACACAGTGGCCTAGGCAGTAGAGGGCCAAGCCAAGGCTGCTGGCCACAGCCCCTGGGGTGTAGAGGTAGAAGCTGTCCTGAAAGACTCTGGCATGAGAGAGAGAAAGCCCCCAGCCAGCAGCTCCCAGAGCACCCTGGAACAAGGACGACCCTACAGCCTGGCAAGCTAGAAAGCCTGGCCTAGCCTCCCTCATGCGGGGAGCAGGAAGGCGGCATCCCTCCAATGCTGCCCAACCAAACAAGGCGGCAAAAGGCCGCTCTTGCTAAAGAGATGCTAAAAATACAGCCTCTTGCCAGTGTTGCTGAGGGAAACATGGCCCCGAGTCCTTCCCACACAAGGCCTCCTGGGGCGCCTTTTTTTTTGCTCGGTTTAATAATAACTTTTTAAAAAGACAGAATGAAACATCCACCCATATTTGAAATGTCTGAGGTCCCCGGCAAATACCTCAAAGACACACAAACAATAAAGAATAAATCAAATTTCACAAATGAAACCATGACTCTGGCCAAGGGAAACAAACATACTAAGCCCCACCCCCACCCCCTCAGCCCCTGAGGGTCAATCAACTGTCAGGGCCAGGGCAGGAAGAAGCAGAGGGAATCCCACAGTCAGCATCAATGGAAAATCCCAGACTTCCCCAGGATGCACCCCTGAGAAGCAGCGGCCAACATAAGGAGAGGCTCATCTGCAGAACATCGGGAAGAGCCCAAGACAGGTCCTTCCATACCCACAGCCCCCAAAAGCCCAGGTCAGACACCCAGCACCAGACCACCGGGTTAGTGGTGCTAAGAAAAGGTCGGCTCTCAGAGGTGAGCATCTGAAGGGCCCTCAGCAGCTCCCCAGACCCAGCCAGACTCTGGCCCACAGTCTGCATGTCAGGGGGCCAGTAGGTCTCTGGTGGAAGCCCCCGGGAGAGAAGCATGCCCCTGCACCCCGTCGGGAAGGGAGCATCCCCTTCTGGGAGAGCTGCCATGGTAAAGTGCTCAAGCTCTTCCTGACTTCAAGCATAAATCATCCTTTTCACAACCTGCCGCCAGAGAAGGCACTAAGGCAGGCGGGTTAGATCTGGCCCCATCTAACCTAAGTTCAAATCCTTTCATGCTGGGGATATGAAGGCAAGCACCCCAGTCCTCATGATCTGTGGGACACTGAGCAAATGGCATGATTGGTCTATACATCAGTGTCCTCACCTACAAAATGAGAGCCTGAGATAAGATGCTGAAGGGTCCTTCAGCTTCCAGATCTACGATCCTTGTGACCCAAAATGCTGCGGCTTCTGCCCTTCGAGGTCATCATGAGCCAGGCTGCCCCACCCCCTGGTCCTAGGACCAGAATCTAAATTCTAATTTCCCCACACCCCCCCCTTCATCCCCAGGCATGCCCAGGTCCTGCAGAAGCAGTGCACTGGCCCCCTCCCCTACCTCAGCCTTCCCTCTACTGGCTGGTGCCCATAGGTCCTATCATAGCTGGTCTGTGCAGGACTAGGTGTCTGGGAGCTCCACACGGTCAAGGTCAAGGGCTGTCTTTGCCTCTCCTTGTCTCCCCAGCTTTTAGCTAGTGTCTGGCACATAGGAGGTGCTAAGTAAATGCTTCTTGGGAGTCTGACTGGTCAGTACCTATCCAAGTGTAGAAGGAAGACCAAGCATGAGGGGGAAGGAAGAGGGAAAGGCAGGGCCCATCACTGGCCACCAGAGACTGGGGGGAACTTTCCATCAAGTCATCTTTTGTCACATTCACTCCTGAGAACATCTCTGTTCACTAAGAAAGCAGAAGGGAGAGGTCAGGGCAATGGCACCAATCCTGTGGAGGGGACAACACGAGCCTCCCTCCTTCTGTATTGAGGAGATGGGGAGGGAGAGGAGAGGGGAGAGGGGGAGGGAGACAGAAGGAACGGAGTAAACTTGGGCTTCTTTAGGGCCTACCATTTGCCAAGTACTACAAATATTATCTCATTTGTTCCTCATAACTGTACTAGGATGGAGACACCATTATTATCTCCATTTTAAAGCTGAGGAAACTGAGGCTGACCAAGGAAAAATGAATCACGTAGGGTCACACAACTAGTAGGTGTCTGAGGTCTTTCTGACGCCAGGCTCACAGTTCTCTCCGTGACATTCCCTAGCTATAGAAAGGAGAGTGAAGGAAAATGCTTGTAGCCTGGGTGCCATCCTGGATTCCTCACCCTCTACAGCCCCTACAGCCAGTCTGCCCATTTCACCTCTGCAGCATCTCTGGTCGATTTCACCCCTGCAGTGTCTGGTCGATTTCACCTCTCCAGCCTCTCTGGTCCATTTCACCTCTACAGCATCTCTGATCAATTTCACCTCTACAGCATCTCTGATCAATTTCACCTCTACAGCATCTCCCTTCTACAGCCCCTTCTCTCCTCTGACCCTGTCCTCACCTGGGGCAGGCCCTCCTTACTGATCCCTGGACCACTGCTTTGGGGTGCGGAAGGGGGTCTGCCCCCAGTCCAGCCTCAGTCACTGTCAAATTATCTTCCTAAAGCACAGGACCAATCATGTCACTCCTCCACTCTATAAACTACAGTGGCTCCCTATCACCTTTGAGATCAAATACAAAAGGTTCTGTTTGGCCTTCAAAGTCCTTCCTAACCTATGCCTCTTGCCTTTCCAAGTTCTCTCACACCTTATTTCCTGACTCCACGACCCCAGCTTCCCAGCTATGTCCATCTCTCAGCTCTAGGCCTTCTCTTTGGTCACTGTTCCCAGGCCTAGAGTTCTCCCTCCTTAGCCCTGTCCTCCCCAACTTCTTTCAAGTCCTACCAAACTCCTTTCACCACAATCCTGTCTGGATCCCTTCAAATACGAGGGTCTCCCCTCTGCCAATTATCTCACATTTATCCTGTCTAGAGCTTGTTTGCACAAGGCCTCCTCACTGTCCTTGAACAGGTGACTCCCAAAGCTCCTTCTTCAATCCTGCCCTCTCACGTGACTTCTGGGCTGTGAGAGACAGCAAAGAGTTAAGTTTCCACAGAACTGCTAGAAATTACTGAAGACTGAAAAAGGGAGTTAGCATACAGCAGGTGGACTCCACCAATCAGAAGGCAGTCAATGGCCTTGAGAGACCCTCAGACCAGGATAAGGACTGATCTGGCTTAGGCCAGTCAGGGTCAATGACAAGGTAGCCCAAATTTGCTACTGTGCTTGTTTAATAAACCTCATGCATATACCTTCCCCGCATAAAATTAGGGCCTCATTAACTAATCATGGATTGTATGATGAAGGGAAGGGGTCATGCTTGCACACATCTAAGGAAAAATACGTAATGGGCATATGGGAAAGACTGAAACTTTGAAGAGAACGGCCCAGTCTGTCCTCTGAAAGGAGGCACCAGCACCAGACTAATAGTAAAAAGCTCTCCTTGCTTCTGTATTCAGTGTTCTCTCTTCCCAAAGAAAGGCGGAGCCTGCTTCTGGTCAGAGGTGCTCAATTCCTCTGAACTTCTCCTCAATATACTTCTTTTGATACGCAAATTTTGGTATCAATTGCTTTTCTAACATGGGCCCACATCCCACATCTGGCACACCTGACCCTCCAAACCACCACCTTCTGATTTTACTCTTGCTGCCTGGAATGCTACCATTCACTCCCCTTGCCCTCCCCAGCCAAAGTCTTCCCTCTGTCCTTCTTTCCTTTGCAGTTAGTTAACAAAGCCTCCTGGTTCTCTCTCCATAATATATTTCTTAACCTCAGTTTCCTCAATTGTTAAATGCGGATAATAACAGTATTTCCCTCACAAGGCTGACATGAGGATGCCATAAGATCACATTTGTAAAGCCCTCAGCAAACCATGCAGGTCTCTAAACCTCAGCTGTTATCCAGCTGCAAGCAACAAGCGCTGATGACCCCTCAGCAGCATCGGGAGAAGGCAGCGGAGCCAAGAGTGACGTCAGTCCCATTAGGATGGCGGTGCCCATAAACGAGCGTGAGGGAGGAATGAGGGAGGTGGGAGGGAGGGGAGGGGCACCCTGGCTGTGAGTGTGCAGGGGAGACAGAGCCTGGGGCCTTTGCACACAGGCCATCAGTGAGGCCGGGGCTGCCCAGGGAGCCTCAGAGAGGCTGTACCCCACTGCAACTGGGGGGAAAACCCACCACTTGGTCCTTCTTGCTGCCTGTCAGCCACTTTTCAAATGGGATCATGGGGACATTAGTCTACAGCTGAAAGGGACCCCAGAGGGGAGTCAATTCAACTTCTTCTTTTTGCAGAAATGGACACAGGCTCAGGGGGTTAAGTGATAGGAGTCAGAATTTGAACCCAGGCCCTGGGGCACTTCCTGGAATCCCCACACTAGCTCTTACCAACCCCTTTCCAGCCCCCTTTTGTGTGTTGTCTTCCCCAAAATGACAGTTCCTTGTGGCAAGGGGAGGTCTGGCTCCTTTGGGTTAATATTCCTGAGGCTTCCTTAGCACAATGTCTATAGGCAGCAAGAGGTTCCTAAATCCTCAAGCTCTCCTGTGCTCACAGCTTCTCCCTCATTCTCTGTCTGTCTCTGTCCCTCTGTCCCTCCCCAACCCCTTTGGTCTGTCTTTCTGTCTCTCTCTATATCTCTGTCTCTGTCTCTCTCTGTCCCTCCTCACCCCCTTTGATCTATCTTTCTGTCTGTCTCTCTCTATATCTCTGTCTCTCTCTGTCCCTCCCCAACCCCTTTGGTCTGTCTGTCTTTCTGTCTCTCTCTATATCTCTGTCTCTGTCCCTCTCTGTCCCTCCCCAGCCCCTTTGGTCCATCCATCTTTCTGCCTGTGTCTGTCTATCTCTGACTCCATCCTGTCTGTGGCCCAGGTCATTCCTTCTTCAAGAATGTGACCAATCCCAAACCTCTCACTTCCCTAACCAGGTACTCTGGCCACACTCCAGTTCACTGGCCTCTTCTCAGGCTCCTGACCACTGCTGGAGAAAGCCACCAAACCACACGGCCTGGGCCAATGGCCCATTCACAGACACTTATTGCCAGGGCCCTCAGCGCCCATCATGCTGGGCCAGGCTCTCACTTCCAGCCCACGCCACAGCTGTTCCAAACTCTGCACTCCTTCCCCGGCATCCCCAGCACCCGGGACAGTGCTCTCACCTCACTTCACTGAGCAAACTGAGATCATCCAATGTGAGTTCAGGGGCTTGACCTCACAGCCAGGGAGCTGGCAAGGTGACACCAAATGAGAATTCCCCATGGGGGGCACACCAAGGCCACTCCTCCCCTGCTGTTCTGGGCATCATGTAGGATTACACAGTAAAGGGGCTGAACTCATCCATTAGTACCCCTCAATTCACCAATTCCGAACTGGGCATTTGCCCCAATTAGCTCAAAGACAGGAAAAAAAGGGGATAAAGTGACATGAAAATGCTCATCATGAGATTCTTTATCGGTGCCCAGCCCCCAGGGAAGGGCCAAACTGGGTCACGAAACACCCACTGTGTGCCAGGCCCCAGGCCAGCAAGAACAAAGAACAAAGGGCAGGGGAAGTCCACTTACCTGGTAAAATTCTCGAAGCCAATTCTTCTGCAGGTTCTCTGGCTAGAAATGAAAAAGAAAGAAGGGGTCAGACCCAGGCAGCCTCGCACCAGAAGGCAGCACGATCACAGGTCGCAGGCTCTATGGGATGGGAGTGACCACGTACTCCCAGCACCCACCTCCCTCCTCCTGGTGTGTACTGCCCGCTCCCTGGGCCCCTAGGCTGTGGGGACCCAGGCTCCAGTGCAGGGCCAGGGCCTGGAAGCCTCCCCCATCCTCAAGCACAGGCCCTTCTCATGCTCTCCCGTGATCCATGACCAGACCAGAGCTCGGCTTTTTGTCAGAAAACCACGTGGCCAGGACCTGATGTTATAGCTCCGTTTTTGTTCCCCACCGTAGGATGGCCTCTGGTACCATAAACAGGACTGGTGCAGGACAAGAGAGGAACAATGAGACACAGAAAATGAGTGTGAGATGCGGAGGCCGGGACAGGGAGGCCAGGATGGGGAAGCTGGGACGGGGAAGGGACAGCAGGCCCTCATCAGCACGGATGTAAATGCCTCCTCTCTCCTATAGCCTGCTTACTGGGGGCCTCTGCTCTCTTCTGAGCACAGCAGAGACATGGGAGCTGGCTGGAGCTCAGTGCACCCACAGCATTACCCAGAAGCCACCACAGCTAATGCTAACTTAAGCTGAGGCAGCAGGAATGCCTACTCTGCATGCGCATCTTCCAGCCAAGGACCAGACCAGAGCAGATCACAGAGGACGGCTGTTGTAATCAGGCAAAGCACAGGGACCCTCAGCCCAGAGACCCTGCCACTGCTGCCTCTGAGAAAGGCAAGAAGGTCTGAAGAGAAAACCCAGGGCCAGACTTGTCAAACTTGGTCCCAGATGCAGAAGCCACCAAGGGGGAAGCAGAGGCTGGACACAAAAGAAGCACCCAACACTCAGCTAGCCCAAAGTGGCCCAGCCTGCCTCTGGAAGGCAGCTGAGTGCTGGCTGCGAGCAGGGCACTGTCCTGGGTGCTGGGGGAGCCAGAGCCTGAAAACACAGTTCTCCAGGCCCGCTTTCTTGCTGTTCCTCAACTGCAATACACCATTTCCACACCTTTGTACAAGCTGTGCCCCCTGCATCTTCCCCCTTGCCCTGCCCTTCAGCTCAGCTGAGGAGCCACCTACAGGAGACCTTTCCTGATGCCAGTGAACCCAGAGCCACATGTTATCAGCTCTGACAGAGTGTAAGACCATTGAGGGGAGAGGCTGCTTCATCCAGTCTTTGCAGCCCCAGGGCCAGACACAAGACCTTCTCGGCACACAAAAGCCCTGAAGAAACCCATGCTGACCCACAGACTAATTCCTGTGGTTTTAAGACCAGCACAGAACAACAAAACCTGCCCTTCCAGGCACATTGAGATCCCCTGGGTCCCTCCCCTGGGAGGCAGGACCCTTTAGCTGTGACTGTCTCCAGGGCACAGAGAGGGAAACTGAGACTCAGCCTTGTTAAGATGACCTGCCCAGCTAGGAAGTATGCCAGGCTGGCCTTGAACCCAACCTTGAACCCACTGGTGGCCTCATTCAGATCTGAGCCCAGCACCCCATGCCCTCTGGAGCCCCAGCTGCCACACACGCTACCTCCCTAGTGGGGGCCTCAATGGGGTCTGAGACCAGTGCCCCATGCCCTCTGGAGCGCCAGATGCCACATGCAATGCCAATTTAGTAGATGCTACAGACAGTGTCTGCAGTGACCAGAAGCCCCCGCTCTCTGTCCACTGGACCTCCCAGCCTCAATCAGGCCACCAGGACTAGAGAAGGCAGAAGCACATAAGCAGTGGTATAGAGAGGGTCTGTTTGCTGCCAGGTGTTAGGAGATGGGGCCGCTGTGGGAAGGCTGGGGTAAGAGCTGGGCAGAAGCCCATTAAGCAACCCCCCAAGGAAGCAGCCACCGCCACCACCCAGGTACAGGACAAGAAGTCCTTCTAGGTGTAAGAGCCTTCACTCTCTGCCATCCATCCACGGAGGTATGGACAGCTGGCACTGAGGGACCACATAGGCTAGCGGCTCTGGCTGGATGTCCAGGTGGAAGAGTGTCAGAACTAGTCAGTATGGACGGGGCAGGGCTGCTCTGGAAAGCCTGGCACCAGTGGGGCTCATTCAGAACCAGTTCAGCTGGTCTGAGTCAGTGGGAACCAGTAACGGCTGCATTGGGCAAGCTAAAACCTGTTTAAAACCAATCTGACGTCTTAGCTCCCATCTACACAGCCGGGTGTTCTGGGCAGTGATCTCTCTTGCCCTTCAACTACCAGAACTAAGGAAAGTGTGGGGGAAGAAGGGAGGGAGGGGGAGAAAGGGAGGGGAGTCTTTCTGCTGGGCTGCCCCACACTGCCTCAGTTTCTCCCAATGCTCACCTCAAGATTTTCTTGCCCACCCAGGATAACAGTCATGGCATGGCAACCCTGTAGCTGTAGGAAGGACCATCTTATCTTACTAACTAAGGGACCACTACACAAAGTGCCCTGCCTACAGTACCCTATCAGGTGGCTAGAGGAGTCAAACCCAGAGCCCACGTTCTCTCCAAACTTACATCAAGAGAAAGGAAAACTCCCAATCCACTGCAATCCACTGGTCATGAGAACTTTGCCCCTGAGAAAGGGGGAAAAGGGAGAAGGGGAGCTGGGAAAGTCCTCCCTCTCTGTGCCCCCAGGACCTGTCCTTCTCCTGGCCCCATCCTCCAGGAGATCTTAGCCTAGGCCCTGGGGGTGCAGGCAGCCCTTCTCCCCTCTGGGGCTGGCAGGGCTGCCTGCTCTCAGCACAAAAGACAGTCAACTTCAGGAGTTAAACGTTACTCAAAAGCTAAAAATAGTCGTTACAGCTGCCAACATCAAACGTTCAGATCTGTGCTGGGGAGGTAAGGGGGAAAAGGGAGTCATTTAGCCCCAAAGCCCAGACTCTCTTGGTACTGGTGAAAATGATGAAAGCCTGGGAAGGAAGGGAAGGGCATTAGGCGGTGGGAGGGGGAGGAGGAAGGGAGGGATCTGGGAGGCCTCAGAGAGGAGGGACCAAGGCAGGCAGTCAGAGAGGGTCACTGGGGACAAGCAGGCTTCCCTGACACCTCCCTGAGGCACATTTTAATTATCACTTTCTTTTGCATTTACAGCACTTCATTTCCAAATATATCCCACCCCTCCACCCACTTGAGGTCATCCTTTGTAAGGGAACCCAAAAGAAAGACAAAGAGACAAAGAGCAGTTGATAGTTTGCCCCCCCCCACCTCCCAGGCACTGCCCACCTCTGCCACAGGAGAGGGAGGTGCTTAAAGAGACATTCTTAAGAAAAGGCCCTAGGACTTTGGGAGCAGCTGAGATGGTGGGGGGAGGAAGGAGCCCTCTGAAGCTCTCCCAGAGTCCCCTCCAAACAACTAGAAAGCCTCCTCAGACTTGGTCGAGGAGCAGGGAAGCGGCTGACCCACTGGCGTGAGAGGGTAGCAAGGTCCAGCAGCAGCAGCTGCAGTCTGCCTCCCAGCAGGGGGCCTGCAGCAAAGCTCCAAGTCTGGGGCAATCCACCAGCAAGGCCCCACCCTCCTGCAAACCAGCAGCCCCCTAGAACAGTGTCCCTGCAGCTCAACAAGCCCCTCCCTCCCAGCACTTGCCACCAGCCAGGCCTGGACTCCACTGCTGAGCAGTACTGAAGTCCTGCCCTGAAGCTGACCAGTAGCAATACCTGATGAGGTGTAGGCTCTGGGACCCACCTTGAGCTCCTTGATTCTTTGAGGTACAGGCTCTGGGAAAGTAAACCTTCCCAGGGAAGACATTTGCCTGAGGTCATGAGCCTTAAGTTGTGGCTCTGCCCAAGTCTTTACCCCCCCCCTTTGTTCCAATAGTTTTCCACCCTTAATGTTCCTGTTCCCACCCTTGAAC
>JAQQSW010006747.1:0-13872 GCA_028646575.1 Pseudocheirus occidentalis | reverse complement strand
TATTTAACTACTTATGTCTTTGAGATTTCTTTTTCCTGAAATCTTTGGTACTCACAGTTTTCCTCCCCCACCCCCTTATTGCATATTTCTGACTCCTCTAGCCATCTGATTGTGAGTTCCTTAGGTACTAGAGCTCAAAGCATCTCAATTTCCTCCCACATTGGGAAATTCAGAGTTAGCCAGTTTAGGTCTCTGCCCCAGATGACTTGGGGGTGATCAGAACTGACCCCAGGTGGACTCTATGCTCATCCCTTGATCTTGGTAGAGTGCTGCACACCTCCCCACATACACAGTGTCCTGTCATGGTGACCTGTTCCACTCCCTTCTGTTCTGTGACCCCACATCAGCAGTTCAGAGCCTTCTTTCCCCAGTACCAGCCATGCGTGCTTTCCCTAACAACAGCAATTTTGACTTTGTAACACTGGTGCTTCCAAGTTGCAGCCACCAGCAGGCTTTTGCTTCTGAAGGGATATGGCCAGCCTGGTTGTTGAGACTAGAGGAAGCAGAGTGATGGTGGAGTTTGGATGGCACTAGAAGAGACTGGGATAAAGGGCTGGGTTTTAGCGTAAGCCTGTTTTGTGTCCTTAGCACGGGAGGTAGTAAGTGAGCTCAAGTTCAATGAGCATCAGTTGCTGGGTTTCAGGGTACATGTGTGTATGTGTTTAACCTTTTTTTGGATTCTTAGTGTCCTGCCAGGAATGAGGAACCTGCCACCCTATGTCATCAAGTGGCGGGACTGTATCCAACTGGATTCAGTCAAAGGGCTACACTTGAGTACCGAGGGGGACACCTGTGACCTCCAGTCTGCAAGTTCCCTACCCCTATGACCTAGACCATGGAAATAACTGAAGTTGCTTTACCTTTGGCAAATAGTTTTTGTTTTGGAGATCATGGAGATTAAAGAAAATGTCTAGTCTGCCATGTTGTTGCTCACATGACCTGCAAAGATGAGAATTTCTGGACACCACTTGCTGGCCATCCTACTTTGGCTCTCCTTGTATCCCTCTATAAAGATCTCTCTGGTAACCACTCGGTTCTAGAAGTGACCCAAGTCCAGCATTCCTTATCCAACCTACCCCTTGACTTCCAGCTTCTGGGCCTCTAGCACCCAACCCTGAGTGTTAAATTAAATTTTTAATTGAAATCCCATTAATTAGAACAGAACACATTTTTATTTTCTGAATCTGACCCTATTAATTTTAATGTGACTCTCTTTAAACTTTTTAGCTAAGATAGTAGGTATGTTATAGTTTCTAACATAGTTACCTGGATTTCATTATGCATAGACTTAATAAGGTATATTAAGCACCCAGGTTTCATGTACATTATCTCATTTTATCTTTATAAAAATAACTTGTTAGATTGATGGTAT
Organism: Pseudocheirus occidentalis; assembly: GCA_028646575.1. Taxonomy (NCBI): domain Eukaryota; kingdom Metazoa; phylum Chordata; class Mammalia; order Diprotodontia; family Pseudocheiridae; genus Pseudocheirus; species Pseudocheirus occidentalis. Next base: position 12,500 of record JAQQSW010006747.1, on the reverse strand, counting down.
GTTTGGCACCTTCATTTTTAGATGAGGAAACCAAGACTCGGACAAGTTAATTTATTTATTTAAGGTTACACAGTTTTATTAGGGCACCAAGATTCAAACCTAGATCTTCTATTCCAAGTACAGTAGTCTTTCCACTACACAACAATCAGTCTTCCTTTTTTTCCCTTAAATGTTTGTAAAACTTTTATGACAGGTAACTACTGATATCTTACTTCCTAAAAGCATTTCTTCTAGAGAAGAAATGAATCTTCCATCTCTATCTGGCATACTTGTCCTTGGCCTAGTCACCTGATTCTGATCTCCTCTGATCAGTCAGAGATTCAAATATTAGAGATTCAAGCCTTTACATTAAGTATTGCTCTATCAAAGTGATTTTCATTTCAAAGGCAAAAATTCCAAAAGGATAACAAATTGGGTGTACAATTTAGTGTTTTGTACACATACACACACATACACACACGTGGATGAATATATAATGTGGATGAATAATCAAAAATAAGCAAGTCAAAAAAGTAGGCCAAAATACAGTGAGGCAACAGATTCAAGCAAACACCCAGGAGCCAACCCAGTTGTAGACATTTTTGTTCCTAGTTCTCCATGTACAATCCAATTCAATGGAGTTATAGTACCTAACAATTGAAGAGAGGAGGAGGAGGTAAAGAGGTAGAGAAATGGAGACAAGAAAGAGACAGAGACAGAGAGGATAAATTGATATATTGGCTCTGTATAGCAAGAGTTGGAGCACTGTACTCGATCTACTTCAAATTCCAGACCAGTGCCAGCTCCTAGCTCTTCGGGTGCTTTGGTTTGGCACTATTGATTACAGACTACATCCTCATGCCAACTAATGGCTGAGCAGAAAGGAATTCTCTTCCTCTGCCACTCTGCCTCTATTTTAGTGAGCAAATGACAGAATAAAGGAATTAAGGAATGAAACTACATTTGTTCAGTTTTCACTCTATTCAAAGCATCATGCTAACAGTTGGTAATACAAATAGAAAAACAAAACCAAAATGGCAAAAAAAAAAAAAAATAGTAACTACAGAGAGAAAGGGCATAGCACAGTGGAAGAATATTATTACTAATTATAGTATTTACTTTGGTGTAGGTCTGTTCATTCATTCATTCCATAGACATCTAATAAGGATGTACAAGACCCTGAGATAGGCCCTGGGAGAGATTCAGGGATAAGTAAGATTCAGCCACTTTTCTCAAAAGCTTAATAGGGGTGATAGAATATATGGATAGGTATATATATATAGATATATGTATAGATAGAATATATGTATAGGTGTTCAAGGATGCCTCCATTGTCCATCTCAATAAAGGAAAAGGAAACAGGTTGTCCTGTGACATTCTCAGGGGAACCTCTCTCTTAGTCGTTGCCAACAAGATTCTTGCCAGAGTCCTCCTTGATGGGTTGATCCTTCACGTGGAAGATGGTCATCTACTGAGAGCCAGTGTCTTCAGAAAGGGCCAAGGAATGGTCAATATGGTGTTTGCTGCCTGACATCTCCAGGAGGAATCCCAGGAGAATGGGGGTCTGTACACAACATTCATTGATCTGACCAAGGCCTTTGATATTATCAGTAATGAGAGCCTATAGGAGACCATGACAAAATTTGATTGCACAAAGAAGTTCATCAGTAATATATGTCAATTCCACAACAGTATGCTTGCACAGATTCTGGATAAGGGATGATTCTCTTGTGTTTTTCCAGTCACCAATGGAGGAAAATAAGACTATGTACTTACTTTCATACTTTTTAGCATGTTGTTTTCAACAATGTTGTCAAGTGCCTTAAACAAGGATGAAAATGGCATCAAGGTTTGCAGCCACACTGATTATACATTATTTAACTTGTAAAGGCTGTAAGCCAAGAATAAAGTGGAAGGAGAATTGGTGTGTGACTTTGTTCAAAGATGATTTTGCCCTCAATGCAGCTTCTTAGACTGAGATGCAACAGAATATAGATTGACTCTCTGCCACATGTGCTAATTTTAGGCTAACAACACCAAGAAAATGCAGGCTCCACTAGCCAGCACCATACCATCCACATGTGGAACCATAAGTTACAGCAAATGGAGAGACTTTGAAAGTCATGGATAAGTTCACTTACTTTCCAGAGACATTCACATAGATAATGAAGTTAACATATGCATTACCAGAGCTAGCTCAGTTTTGGAGAGGCTACAAAGGAAAGTATGAGAAACAAGAGGTATTAGACTCCCTACCAGACTGAAGGTTTGCAGAGCCATTGAACTGACTTCATTGTTGTATGCCTGTGAAACCTGGACAACATACCAGTGCTATGCCAGGAAACTGAATCACTTCCATTTGAATTGTCTAGGAAAGATTCTGAAGGTTGCCTAGCAGAATAAGCTTCCAGACACTGAGGTCCTTTCTCAGCTGAACTGCCAAGCATTCACACTCCACTACAGAAAGCACAATTCCAATGGGTTGGCTACATTGTTTGAATTCCAGCTGTGTTTGCCTAAAAGACTATTTTACTGAGAACTCATACAAGGCAAGCTCTCATATGGAGGTCAGTAGAAGCTAAACAAAGACACTCTCAAGGTCTCTCTGAACTTTGGAATCCATTGTGAGACATGAGAAACACTGGCACAGGACCACCCAGCAAGGCATGCCTACATCAAAGAAGGAACTGTGCTCTAGGAGCAAAGCAGAATTGCAGTAGCTCAAAAGAAACCTGAGATGTGCAGATTTAGAGACATCTCCACTCCAAATGTTCATATGGACTATTTGTGCCTGACCTGTAGTAGAACCTTCCAAACTCATACTGGTCTGTTCAGCCACAATTGGACACACCATACCTTGACCCCAACATAGTGCTAAGATTTTGGTTTTCTTTGAGCATGAAGAACAACAACCTATCAACCAAGGGGGTTTGCCCATAATAGATGCTTAATAAGTACTGATTGATTGACCACCTGATAGAGTAGGAAGAACATTAATAATACCGACATTTGTATGATGCTCTTAATTATACAAATTGTTGTAATAACATTGTCTCATTTAGTCCTCACAACAACCCTAAGAGGGAGGTACCAGAGCTATCAAACCCATTTTACAGATGAGAAAAGTGAGAGTAAGGGATGTTAAGTAACTTGCCAGTGGTTGGGCAGTGTTAGAAGCAGGATCTGAACCCAGATTTTCATGATTCTGTGTCTAAGATAATAAAAAGATGACCAAAAACAGGAGTCAAAAGATTCCAAAGACTTGTATTGGAGGCTCAACTTTGCTTCTTGCTGGCCATGTGAATCTGAGCAAGAAAGTTCCCTTCTCTAGGCCTCAGTTTCCTCCTATGTAAAAGAAGGGAGTATAACTAAACAATTTCTACAGTCCCTTCCAGCCCTCAAGTCCTGTGATTCTGACCTGGGAAGTTAAAAATGCAGTTGACTTGAAGCAGGAGACTTGAGCTTCAATCTGACACCCGCTAATTTTTTATCCCTGGATCAATTTATTTAATGTCTATCAATCTCCATTAACTAATATTTTAAATGGTCATTATGGAGTGCTACTTCCTCCCAGGGTTATTTTCAGGAAGGAGCTTTGGAAACCTACACATGTCCTAGAAATGTAAGTTACTTCAAAAAGATACCATGCAAAAGGGATAAATTCATTCTAGCTAATGCTGTTGTTTTCTACCACTTTAAAGCAAACTCCTGGTGTTCAGGAGAAGTCTGTGGTCCTCCCCTATTTCACAGTTATGATGAATTAAAATGATCGACTGCCCTCCTCCACTGCGGACCTTCTGCCTTCCGTCCTTGCTCTGCTTTTTGGTGCTCTCCTGGATACATCTACTCTTTTGATCTCCTTGACGGCTCTCATAAGCACATCATGAGTAAAAGGGATTACAACTGCCCAGTCTGTTATGGATTTCTACCTGGGGAAGAGGCCCTTTTGGGCTTGTAGCCTGTCTGGGGAGGTTATTTGCAGGTAATTGTTCAGTACTGTGGCATTCTGCTCTTCTCTAATAAGTACACAAAGTGCCTTTATTAGCCATCCTTCCTAGTGTGGGGCTATTTAGGAGACATTTTATGGGAAAACTGTTCTTACAAGGAACTGGAACACAAGTTAAATTTATGTTTTTCTTTCAAGGTGGAGCAAAGGTGATTTTCTTTAAGTGGATTATCCACTATTTATCTAAAATGAATCATAACTTAAGGTCAAAGACGAAAAAAAGGCCGTATTCTTACTTAATCCTTACTCTGATTCCTCCAGCAGCCAAAAGCAGTGTGTTTGGTAGTTTATTTTTAGTACCACTCTAGACTTAGTATAGCAGTAACATTTGATTGCTAACCCCTAATATTGATCCTGACCCAGGGGAAACATAGACAGACAGTATGGCACCTTGAAAAAAACACATGGAGATTTGAGCCACGAAGCCCATGTTTTGATCCTTGTTATGCCATTGATAACAATAACATTAATAATAATAACAACTGCTTTTTATATAGAACTTTAAGATTTTCAAAATGTGTTGCAAATATTATTTCTTTTGATCCTTCCAATAATCCTTGGAGATAAGTGCTATTATTATACTCATTTTACAAATACGGAAACTGAAGAATAAAGAGGGGAAGTGACTTGCCCAAGGTCACACAGCTTATAAGTTCCTGAGGCCAGATTTGTACTCAAGTCTTGCTGCATTCAAGTCAAGTGCTCTAACCACTGCACCACCTAGCTGGTCCTAATTCTATTGATTTGTGATTACTCCAGTAAACACAGGAAAACTAATGGTCAAAGGTTTCTAGAGCCGAAAATTAACTTAGAGGTCATCTAGACTAATCGTCCATTTGAATGATAAGAAAATGAGGCCGGAGAGGTTAAGGGATGTGTCCATAGGTATCAGGTGCTAGAACCAAGGTATGAACGTAGGTATTGGCATTACAAATCTAGCATCTTTTTTTCTATACTGACTATATTGTCTCGTGGTTGACACCATAATTTTAGCACCACTGTAGACTCTCTGTGGCATGGGGTGAAGATTTGAAAGGAAATTTACAAGATCAGCTAGCCCAACCATTTTCATTTTAGAGACAAGGGAAGCTAAGCCCTGAACAGGGGAAATTACTTGCCCAAGCTATCATAGAGAACAAATGGAAGAATAGGGACTTGAACTTAATTCCATCTCATCTAAGTTATTCCATCCCACCTAAGTTGCTGCACTCCAAGGTCGATACTTCAAGCCTGGTTCTTTTAGTGTTAACATTTAATTTCTTAGCACCCTACCCCCAACCTCCCAAGTGACAGGGAAATCACTGAACTTAGAGTCAGAAGACTTTGGTTCTTTTCTGGGTTTTCTTATGATCAGTTGTGACCTCAGACAAATTATTTCACCTCTCTTGACCTCATTTTCTTCATTGTTAAAACAATTCCTTTAGAATAGATCATTCCTAAGATCCCTTTTAGCTCTGAAAACAAATATTCTGTAGAGCATTTCTTCAGATCAAATATGGAGTTTTTATGAAATTCATTGCATACTATATGCACTCTTGCAACCTCCCATTTTGTCTACTATTAAAAAAAAGTATTGGAAGGAAAATATTTTCCTACATAACTCTCCTCCTCATATATTATGTTTTCTGCTTTGAAGAAGCAATTGTCTTCGGACAAAGAAAGGTTCTTAAAATCAAGGATGTTTTGTCCTGGCCAAGGTTAGATACCTTGGTGGGTCAAGACTCTTTTCTATATTCTGTGGATGCTATTCTGGCTTCACCCCAGACACGCCATTATTGTGTGCTGTATTTGACCCTGTGGTACAAGGCAAATTGAAGTTGGTATCTCCTAAAAATTCTTGTTTGTCTATTCCATGAATATTTATTAGATATTTACCTTCTGTTGGAAATTATTATGTATGCAAAGAAGACAAAGACATAGTTCCAGGTCCACAAGCTTAAAATGTAGTAGGGGAGATGTACACAAAAGATTATCACATAAAACATATCTATAAATAAAAACAAACCACATGCTATGTTTGGGATAACTGTTACATTAGTACCGGAAATGGGGAGACAGTATTACACAGGGACCAGAAAGCTTCCAAGATTCTCTTTTCCATTCAGATGGACTCATATATCTCATATATAGCAGTAGGTACACAATTTTTTTGCTAAATTTTAAATCAGTAGAGTTGAAATTAGGTGAACCATTTTTAGGAATTTAGTTGGAAATATTAAGCTGCTAGCTTTGATTTTTGCAAAGCTGGCCTTTTAGAGGCTATTTTTTCCTTAGGTGTCATACCTGTTATTCACACAGCTATGACAGGGTTAATGGTGGCACCTTGGTTAGTGGTTGCATGGATGAGTCTTTTGGGCTTTACCCAGGAATAGAAAGGAAGGAAGAAAACAGGCACTTAGAAAGCATTTATCATGTGATAGGTACAATGCTAAATTCTAAGTAAATAAATATAAACAAAAACAAAAACAGTCCCTGCTGTCAAGGAGCTTACATTCTAATGAAGGAAGACAATACACAAAGGAAGCTGAAAATCAGGAGAGAAGGGGAAAAGGAGAGCTCTGGGCATGATTTTGAAGTCCAGAAAGGTCTAGATAACTTAGAGCATGGTTAAGCATACAGTTCAGTCAAGAAACTATTAAAGTAGCAAGCACAAGTTAGTATTTAACCTTTACTTATACGATCTAAAAAAATGTAATAGTGATATTTAAAGAAATGAAAATATACTGGCCCAAATGAAGTGCTTTCTGATGAAACTTCAGCTGATATCTATTACTGCTTAATCTAACTCCAGTTTTTCTCAGCTCACCATCCTAGAGATAATGATTTAGGAGATAGAACATTTGGGGATATTAGGCATCCTCAAATAGTAGTTTTATGAAAGCAACTAATTTGGCCAACCAATGATGCTCAAAAGTTCTTCATGTTCCAAGATAACTGAGGTTTACTGAAGCAATTCAAAGCAACCTTAGTTTGTATAGAAACTACTTAACTGAGATGACAGCAAGGCTGTAATGTATCTATAAATAAATCCATAAGAAGCAACAATGCATGTAGGGCACTCAATTGTGAAAAGACTAAAAGCAGTAGGTATGGCGAATTGGATACTAAAGAGTTAGGTTACCAAAATGTCTTTCTCAGGAGTCAAGACCTTTTGATCTCGATTTCTTCAGCATCAGTGATAAATGTTCTTTTCTTGATATCAGTATTACAGATGGTGACGATGTTCCCGTCTTCTTCCCCCTCTGATCAACTCTCTGTAAGTTTCTTTTTATGAAAAGTGGATCAATTTTGTATGAGTGACAGAGAGATCACTCACACCATTTATTTCTTGAGTGAGACACAATAATTAGTACTAAATATTTATAGTAATTTCACACAATTATCATTTTTCACACATTATGAACCCTTTAGTAACATCAAGGACTGTTCTCACTCTGCATTCAGCCTTACTGGCTAGAGATTTGTGCTGGACACTTTGTTTCTCTAAAACCGATTTCCTGACTTCTGCTACTTAGGAATCCTCTGACATTTTTTAATCATAGAAGAAGAAAAAAACCCTCTCCATTCGCCAGTAGCTGAAAATAAATTGAATAGATGGTTATGCCTTCAATAGGTAATGAAACCTTGAGAAAGAAATTATTCCTTGCCTTATTTTGCAATAACCTATTTTATACTAAAATGAAGTCAGTGAAAAGCCTAAGAAATCCAATAATATATAAGTTCCTTGAGGGCAGGAACATTTGGCGGGGGAGAGGGGGAAGGTGTCTTCTTCTTCTCAGTGACTAGGATAGTAACTTTTACATTGTAATTGCAATACTAAATATAGCTCAAATGGACTTGAAACATGGCACAGTAGACAGAGTACTAGTTCTTGAATCAAGAAACCTAGGTTCAGTGCCTAACACCACCCCTTACTCTCCGTGTAGCCTTGGTCAAGTGGCAGCTTCTCTGGGTCTTCCATTCCTATGATCTGCAAAACAAAGGGGTTAGACTAGATGCCATCTAAAGTACCATTCAGCTGTAAATCTAATATTTCATGAAATTGCCTATTGTTTACCTAAAGTTATAGATGTTAGTAAAATTACAGGATGATGGAGATCATCTAGAGGAATTCCTCATTTTACATATCAGTCTGATTAACCAACAAGCATCTTTTTAAACACCTGCTGAGTGTCAGGCATTGTCCAGGTGCTGAAAACCAAGACCAAAGTGAGACAATCAGTTATCCCAAGGGCAATGATTTCATGCATTCTGGAAACATTTCTTAAGTGGCCACCATGTACCAGTCACTGTGCTCAGTGTATGGGATCCAAAGACAAAGTAAAATAAAACAGTCCCTGACCTCCTGAAGTTTATATTCTGCTGGATTATGGGGGGAAAAACATGTACATGGCACATTAAAACATATACCCATTACATACAGAATAATTTCAGGAAGGCAGAGACTAGCAGAAGAAGGAATCAAGATAGGCTCCCTGTGAAATATGGAACATGATCCGTAGCATCAAAGGAATCTAGGAATTCTCAAAGGTATAGAAAGGAATGTGCTCCAGGTAGAAAGAAAAGTGGCCAATGAACAGAAAAGGGAAAGGGACTGTCATGTACAAAGGAACATAAAACAGGACAGTTTGCCTTGAAAGAAGAAAGCCCTCCAATCACTACCTGGGTCCCATCAGATCACTTGGTCAGTTCTGCCCCAGTTTTCCTTCCAATGTTACTTAGATTAAGGGTGACGGGCATATTGGAGGGTATTTGGTCCTAAATCAAATTGTAGAGGGGCAGCTAGGTAGCACAGTGGATAGAGAGTTTGACCTAAAGTCAGAAAGACCTGATTTACTACCTGTGTGACCTTGGGCAAGTTACTTAACCCTGTTTGCCTCAATTTTCTCATTTGTCAAATGAGCTGGAGAAGGAAATGGCAAACCAAGTTTCTTTGCCAAGAAAACCCCAAATGGGGTCACAAAGACTCAGACACTACTGAAAAATGACTCAACAACAAATTATAGAGCGAGAAGGGTCACATGACCAATGGCAAGTCCCTGGTTCTGACTGATGGTCAAGACAGGCATTGGTTATTACTGAGGAGCTAAGGTTACTTGGGGATAGAGTGTTGGATTGAAGGCAGGAAGAAAGAACTGAATTCAAATGTGATCTCAAATGCTTCCTAGCTGAGTAACCCTGGGCAAGTCATTAAACTTCTCCAATCTCATTTTCCTCATCTACAAAATGGAGATGATAAGAACATCTATGTCATAGGATTGTGGTGAGGATCAAGCAAGAAAAATGAATCTTAGTGTTATAGAAATGATAGGTGTTATTATTACCCAACCTCCAAGCCCCAGTCAGGTCAGCTCTGCCTCAGGGTTTACTCCAATAGTGAATACAATTTTCAGTAACAGGGGGCTCTCTGGTCCAGGACTGGTTGCCAGGTTCCCACAAAGCTCCTGTAATAAGTGGCAAAGTCTCAAATTGAACCTAGATCTATCAATATTCTATCCATCACATTACACAACGAGTCTTACTATCTTTCCTACTGTGGTTTAAAAATAAGAAGCACTAGGAGAAGGGGGGAAAAGAAGAACTAGAGTCCATTTGCATCTGTCCCTCTGTGTTTATTTTTATACATGGGATTTGGTGGCTGCTGCTACTTTTGACTTTGTGCAGCCTAGAATAGATTTTCTTAATTATGCCAGAGTCATCACCCTGTTGGAATTTCTATCTGATGAAAGAAAAAGGTAGATCCATCAATAATCACAAGGGATTTATGAAGTTTGGATTAAAAAGACTAAGAGCAACCTTATTAAGTAGTTCACTACTTTGTCTTCTGTGAATTGATTCAAGAACCAAGGTGTTGACATGAATAATTTTGCTGTCACCCCACCCCAGCTTCATCCTTGTAATCTGATCCTGTGCCTCAGCATGCTGAGGCTCAGTACAAGTTTGTAGTGTAGCCCTGCACTAGGAGCTCTCGAAATCAACAATCATGAGCATAGTGACTGGGGTAAGTCATTTCCCTTTTCCAAACCTCTGTTTCCTGAAATGAGAGGTTGAGACTAGACATCTTTTAAAGCCCCTTCAAGCCCTAACATCCTGTGACATTTATCATCTCACCAGCATGAATATGATTATTACTTCTAGGAAGAATTCCAACACAAAGAAATCTATCCATAATATCCTCCTAATTCATTATCAAGAAATATTAATGGAGGGGGAAATGAAGCTATTTAAGAGCAAATGGAAGGACTTTTAATCAAAGCATAGCCAGTCCCTGAAATGCACACTCTAATAAAATCCCCTACTTGTTTCCCCCAGCCTCACTCCAAGAGAAACTCATTAACACAGACTAAAAAGCACATTGCCTTCTGCTACATTCCTGAACTGCCCTTTGTGGACCATATGTAAAACCTGAGTAGAGTGGGGGATGCATTGTGGGTACACTTCAAACCCTCTGTGGGCAATGCTCCCTCACCACCATATTGAGCAAACATTTTAGATACCTTTTCATCAGAGATGTTTTGCTTTGTTTTGTTTTCCCTTAGAAAGATACAGGGACTTGCAGTAGCCAGGTCTATCTTCCCTTCCTCTAATTTTATTCAGGTAATGGTATCTCAGGGATAATGACTGAGGTCAATCCAGGAGAAGTTATTTGGACCTAAGTCATTTCTTATCCATACCTATCTACTCAGACTGGACCTTCTATCCAATTTAGTCTTTTAACTATCCTAAGACCACAAAAGCATTGTAAAACACCAACGGTACAAATGTAAAGGTGAATTCTGAAGCAGACTAATTTGCCAGAGCTCTATTGGTTGAGTCTTCCTATGAAACATAACACACCAATCTCCATCCTCTGGTACTGGCTCCCCAGTACCTATTATCTAGTCTCTCCACCTTAGGCATACATAAATGGTGCATTAATTTTGCCTCATTTTGAATGTGCATCCCTATAATTATCAGCCTTGCTTTTTCCAAACCTTGCCCAGTCTTCTCCAGTTCATCCCCCATTCTCATTGTCCTAGCACATTCTGCTAGGCACTCTGGAACCTCCATTGTTTGATCCACAAAATCAACAAGAACATACAATGTCCTTGAATATTTTCTTTAGCAATATTCTTTCTATCTCTTTGCTTTAATAAAAATCTACCTTGAGGGCATCATATCTCTTGCAACACTCTCCACTGAAAGCCATTTTTCCCATTCTTCCTACTTAGAGCAGCAGTTCTCAACCTGTGGGTTATGTTCAATTTGTAACAATGAAAATATATCCTGCATATCAGATAGATTCATAACAGTAGCAAAATTACAGTTATGAAGTAGCAACAAAAATAATTTTATGGTTGGGGGGTCACCACAACATGAGGAACTGTATTAAAGGGTTATGGCATTAGGAAGGTTAAGAACCACTGTACTTAGAGTGTCAGGAGCAGTAGGAGGCATACAATTTATTTCCTATAGAAAATAAGTACTCCTTTTGCACTCTCCCTATTAATCAACCAGAGGGCAAAGAGGAGTCAGTTGTCCAATAGTGCCTCAGACTCTTACTAGCTGTATGACCCTGAGCAAGTCTCTAGCCTCTATGCCTCAGTTTCCTGATCCACAGAACGAAGGATTAGACTTGACTCTAAATTTCCTTTCAGTTCTAAATCTATGGTCCTATGACCTTTCAGTTTTGAAGGCCATTCAATCTATGAATGCTACCCTTGCACCATTCAGTTAGATCCAATGAGCTCCTACTTCATAAAAACCACTATGTGTATAGTATAAGGGGGGAACCTAATATGGCAGAAAGAGTCATGGCTCTGGAATCAAAGAACCTGTGTACAAACTACATCTCTGACACTTACTTCCAGACTAATAGCCCCCCTGGGCCTCAGTTTTCTCCTCTGTGAAATGAGAAGATTAGACTAGACAGTCTTCAAGACCACTTTAAACTCTAGATTTGTAATCCTATGGTCCATCCTTATTGCTTTTAGGTATTTTTGAATCAGAAAAAAAAATCCTCTCTAATTGCCTTTAATTGAAAATAAAATCAGTGGCCATTGATTCAGCAGATTAGACAAGACAGCCTTGAGAAAGAAATTATTTCCCACTTCATTTTGCTACAATTAATGTTTTACTCAAGTTCAATCAATGAAGAGCAAAAGAAACCCAGTAAAATATAAGCTCTTGAAGGGCAAAGTTTTTTTTGTCTTTGTATTAACTGGTACCTAGAACATTTTAATTCTTGAATTTAATTGAAGTGTGTTACAGCATACTGAACACTGGAGCTATGGTCAAACAACTTGAGTTCTGACTCTGTACCTTACTCTCTGTATGTTCTTGACCTCAGTCTCTATATTTTCTTAATGATTTAGGTATTTGTCTCAATATTCCTGCTCTCCCCAACTCCTGACATTACATTACCCTTGGGGAGTATATATTCGTATTTATGACACATCCAATAGCCTGACTTCTCAATGCTTACTCCCAACTGCAAAAATTATATTCTCCACCCTATTTCAGGCACACTCCAGAA
>JAQQSW010006746.1:0-13872 GCA_028646575.1 Pseudocheirus occidentalis | reverse complement strand
GTATATATGTGTACATAGCGGGCACAGGATCAATTGAGTAGGAAGGGACAATACTTTAAAAAGGAAATTCAGAGGTGGGAGAGGAACAGAATGAGAGGAGATAGGCAGAGACAGAATGGGAGTAATCAACTCATATAGAAGAGGCAAAGGATAAGTATCTCAGTGGAGGGGAAGAACAGGAAGGCAAAAAGGAAAGCGTCAATCTTATTCTCATTGAATTTGGCTTAGGGAAGGAACGACATAAACTCTAAACTGGGTATCTTGCCTCACAGGAGAGTAGGAGGGATGGGGATGAGAGGTGGGATGATGAAGGGGAGGGCAGGGTGGGAAGGAGGCTTGCTCGAAGCAAACACTTCTGTAAAGGGACAGGGACAGGGTAGCGAATAGAGCAGGGGGTCAGGCAGGATAGGAAAGAGAGACATATAATCCATCTCTCACGATATATCCATTGTGAAAATGTTCTGCCTAACTACACATGCACAGTCTGTATTGAATTGCTTGTCTTTTCTGTGGTGGTGGGTGACAAGAGAGGAAGGGAAAGAATCGAGAATTTAGAGTTCTATATTCAAATGTTAAAAAATATATATGTATACATATATTTATTATTATTATTATTATTATTATTAACTACATGCAACTGGTAATTAAGACATACAGGCACTAGGGTATGGAGATCCATCTTGCCCTACCGGAAAGTCAGAGGGGTGATGGGGGAGGACATAGGAGAGAACAGATTGGGGGTGGGATTATTCAGTGGAATGAGGCTGTTTTGGGGTGGTAGGTGGGGGAAAAATGGGGAGAAAATTTGTAAATCAAAATCTCATGGAAATGAATGATGTTAACAAGAAAATAAATAATTTTAAAAAAGAAAGATGTAGAAAGTACAGAGTTTAAATGGAGACTGAAGCAATCTACATGATATTGTTCTTTTCCATGTTTGGTTTTGTTTCTTCTTTCCAGTCCATGAGAGAGGAGGAACCGAACCAAGGTGCTGGTCACTCAAATAGAACCAAAAAGACTGAGACAATGATTTTAAGCCCCCATTATGAGCCAGGCATTGTGCTATAATTAGACTTTGGAATTTCCTAGGGATACAAAGAAAGACAAAAATAAACAAACAAACAAAAAAACCAATCCTTGCCCAAGGACCTCACAGTCTAATGAGAAAAATTAGAGAGGAAGATTTAATAAGACTTGGAAACAAACTGGATGGACTGATAAGTAAAAAACTAAAAAAAATCTCTAGGGCTGTTAATTTGGGTGACTGGAAGGATGATGGTGTCCTTGACCAAACCAGGGAAGGTAGGAAGCAGGATGGGATCAGTGGGAGAGATAATGAGTTCTGTTTTGGATGCTGTGATATTGAGACATATATGGGCCATAGAGTTGGAAATTAATCTGATAGACAGTTTGGGGATTGGAGTTCAGGAAAGAGACAGCTTCTAGATATAAAGTTCTGGTAGTCACCTGCATAGAGATGATAACTAATTCCATGGGAACTGATGGGTTCAATGAGAGAAAGAGAAGGCATCGAGAAAGAAGAGAAGAAGGTCCAAGAAAGAACTCTAGAGTATAGCCACAGTTAGAAGACCAGACCTAGATAATAATCCAACAGAAGAGACCAAAAACCATCTTGTCCAGTGGTTCTCAACTGTCCTAATGACTTGATCCTTTAATATTCATATGTGGGTATATCTTCATATCTCCATCAGGAGATAGAGGTATGGTGTCTCAGTTCCTAAGACCATAGGAAAGATGTGTTTTCTGATGGTCTTAGGTGACCCCTGTGACCCCTGTGAAAGTGTCATTCGACCCCCAAAGGGGTCACAAACCACAGGTTGATTACCACTGATCTAGTCTGACAAGTGAGAAAAACCAAAAGAAAGTAATGTGTAACACACACACACATACACACACACACACACACAGAAGAGAAGAGAAAAATGATGTCATATAAGGATTAATCTGAGCATTTAATGTAAATAAATTCTGTATTCCATACAGTTCAGTGGGTCCTTTCTTACACAGAATGCCACAGGTATCTGCACATGCAAGTACAGACATTGTCATAATTATTGCCTTAATTATTATTGTTTTTATTCTGGTTTTATTATTGTTTTAATCCTTCTGGTCAAAGGCACCACTGAGTACAAATGCAACAAATTTCTGCAGTGAATGTAAGGGGTCTTTTAAATTGGAGCACACATCAAGAACGTTAGATAGCCCACTTTGTGGACAAGTGAGCCTGCTCACAGGCAAGATGATTTCCAGTTACCTCTGTGGACATAAAAGCAACCGTAAGTTTCCCTTTCTTCTATGTTTATTAAGGTCATAAATTATAGCTAGGCAGTTTAAAATTCAAGTGACCAGCAACTGGAGCAAGCAGCTTCATCAGTTATAAAGTACTCATTTTTAAATGAGTCAATGTTGATTTTATTGGATGGTCCAATAAGGTTAAAATACTACCACTTAGAGTTGTGGATGACAGGGTGATTAGAATTTGGAATTTCCTGCAGATTCAGAGAAAAAAAATAACAGCAATAAAGGAGTTAGGCTGAAGCACCAATATCATCTCCCTCTCAGGAGGTGGCCAGGCCAGAGTACTGAGGGAATAACCATAACTAAGACAGAACAACAGGGCTTTTTTCCAGGGAGATGAAATTTAAAAGATGCATCAGTCTCAAACTCTTACTGCTTTCCCTATGAGACTACTGACAATTTGTCCTTGTTTACATGTTGATCCCAGTAGACTGGGAGGTCCCTTAACAGCCCAAAAACTAACTGATTCCTCAGGGCAACAAAGGATATAAATGCCGCAGTCAGGATTCCAACCCAGCACTCCAGACTCTAAACACCATTGTCCCCTCTGGGCATCATGCACGTACTTAATAATTGCAATAAATGCTTACTGAATAAAATTCTATTGATTTAAATCAAATCAAATTAAAATGAATTTAACTGAAATTAAATATAAGAAAATGAGCAAAGGAGAATTAGCAAATCTCTCTCTCTCTCTCTCTCTCTCTCTCTCTCTCTCTCTCTCTCTCTGTCTCTGTCTCAGTCTCTCTTAAGCAAATTATTTAACCTCTCTGAAATGCCATTTCCTCATCTGTAAAATAGGGATAATAATAGTAGCACCCACCTCATGTCAGGAAGATCAAATCAAGTAAAGGAGGGAACACATATTTAGAACCATAAAGTGCTATTTACATGTCAATTATAGTGATGGTGGTGGTGGTAATAATGGCTATGATGAGGAAGAAGAGAATGGTGATGATGATGATGATGATGATGGTAATGGTGCTTTTCTTGGTACCTGTGATCAACATCTTTACAAAGAATTACAGAAAACAAGAGCCCTAGAGAACTAACTCAGAACACTGTTTTTATTTTCCAGAAGGCAGAAAGGCAAACTTTTCCATATGGTGTTTTCCCTCAGTGGGGGTAAAATGTTTGTCTTTGGCCAAAAAACAATTATATTCATTTTTTAAACTATCATCTTTCTCTTTTCCATATAGAACAAAAGTATCAAAACCCGTGACCAAATATTTTAATGCTGTTTTGCTCTGGTGTCAACCATGTTAATCCTATAGGGAGGTGGAACAACACATAAAATGAGGCCAGGAAGGTGGAAGGGAGGCCAGGGGGGTGTTTGGCTCTAGGACATATTGTTTCTTGTAAATGAAACCAGAGTAGTAGATAGAGAACAGAATGTGCCCAAAACGTTGGTTTCTGTCCTCTGTGAAGGAAAGAGTTTGGCACCCCACCCTCTGATCTTCCCCTGGGAGGGGAGAGGAGGCTGAGGGAGGTGGTGTCAATCAAGGGCTGAGTAAACAGCATGATGATAAGATTATAGAAGATGAGTATAACCTATTGAATCTGTGGGGTTGAAACCAGGCAGAGCAGCAGATGCAAAGTGAAGAACTAGAGTGCTTCTGGCTATGTGGGGATGGGCAAGTCACCAGACCTCTCTAAGTCTATTTCTTAATCTGTAAAATGGGACTAACAATATCTGTTGAACCTAATACAATATGGTTGGCAGATGCTTGCAAAGTACTTTGCAAATCCTAAAGTTCTTTATAAATGCCAAATATTTTTAATTCAGAAAGATTTACTACAATGGATTTACTACAAGGATTCAACTACAATGTTCATGCAAATATGACCCTTAGCTCTATATATCCAACCACAGTCTATCTCCTGAGCTACAGTCCTACATCACTTCCTTGGACATTTTCTACTAGCTATATTGACAGCATCTTAAGTACAGAATATCCAAAAGGGAACCCATTATATTTTCCCCTTAAGAGTCTTCTCTTCCTAATTTTCAGTCATTTCTGATTCCAGGTCCAGGGCTCTCTTGACTATATCACCATATTGCCTAGCTTGCAACGAGCAAAGGAGGAAAGTATGTTGGAAATGAACAGAATGCAACAAATAACAGATAAGAAATTTGGAATAGCTGAAGTAAAGGGTATAAAATATATTTTATGGAGAAGAAGAGAAAGGGTTTTGTGTATATTCAGTAATGTAGGTCACACGCTAGCATAAAAAAGATACCTTATGTCAAGGTCCTCAATTATTTTTCTTTGTATGAATTTGTTTCTATACAGGAAAATGTGTGAGTTTAAAAAAAAAGATGAGTTGGCCATGTGGTAAAAATGAGAGGTGACAGGTAGTTGACTCTACTAGTACCTTAGAGTACCAAGAGAAGGGAAAAAAACCATTCTAACCTATTATTGTCTTTGGTAGCCACCTCTTGACAAGTAAGTCAAATTTTTGCTGACAAAGGAACTTTCAGGATTCTTGTGGCACTTTGGTTACTTTGGTTAAACTCCTAGATAAAATTATTAAATTGGTGTCAACGTCATTTCTTCTATTTATTTCCCACTTTTAATCCTCAGTTATGTATCTAAATCATTTGAGATTCAGTTATTTCAAATGTAGGCCAAATTTTTTTTCCTCATTGCTCTTTCTTTACATTAATTCTGATTTTAAGCTTGATGATTCAGATTTCACATAAACAACTCATTCAGGGAGTACCCCCACCTTAATTATATCTCCTGTCCGTTAAATATTTTAGGAAAGGAAGGGGGAAGAGAAAGTGAACGGGGAAGGGGAAAGGGAAGGAAGGTCCCAGGCACATTGAGTGGATTCCCTGCAGAAAATCTATGATGGCCAGGCATGATGGCAGGCACCTTTAAAATTTAATCCTTGATACTGAGGAGGAAGAAACTGATTATCACTTGAGCTCAGAAGTTCTAAATTGCAGTAAAACAAAGCTGACCAAGTGCCTGCACTAAGTCTAGTTCCAATAGCAGGGGAAAACTGGGTCCCCTAAAGAGGGAGAAAATGTCCCAGACTGAAAAATAATCAAAGCTTCCATGCTAATAATTACTGGGATCAAGTCCCATGAGTAGCTTCTGGGAAACAATCTCAGAAAAAGAAAAAAAAGAAGGAAACAAAACAAAACTTATGGGAGGATACAAAAATAAGAAATTGCCTGGAGTGAGTAGACATGGACTGTTGACAATCTACATCACTGGAGGTAATCTAAGTCATATTTGGAAAACTCTAAGTTGATGTGATCACAATATCACTTGAGGATTTCAGGGGGAAAATGGATATTTATTTCAATGGTATAGGTAACTCTCTGATAAGAAAATTCTTTCTACTAATGCAAGTTGACATCTTCTCTACAATTTAAAGTCCTGGAGAGTTGTCTAGGGTACTGGGATATTAGTTTGCCCTGAGTAATATGGATAGTATGAGACAGAGATAGGACTTAAACCTACCTCTTCCTGGCCCCAAAGTCTCCTCTCTATCCACTATCCCATAATATTTCTGTTAAAAATTAATTCTGTATATCTGAGTTATTTTTTTAAAGATTTAAAAAGCACTTTTTTCAATGTAAGTTGGTGTGTTTGAATATGCCAAACACTAGAGTCAGAAAGACCTGGGTTCAAGTTCCAGCTTTAGCCAATACTATGTGGACATGACCAATCCTGGAACTACAGACTTGCAAACCTTAGAGCCCTATATAAACATGAGTCATTTGATAATTAAATGTAAAATTAAGAGAGGAAAGGACAACAAATACTACAAAATAACTTTAATACAAACTGAAACAAGACAAAAACCCCAGAAAAAAACAAATTAATTTCTATCTGAGATCTAGGGAAGGAAAGGTTATTTCTAGCATATGTAATTAGAAAACATTTCCTGAAAGAGTCAGAATGTGAACAGGGTCTTAAAGAAAGTATTGGCTATACTAAAAGATTCACTACAATAAACTTTTATTAAGTGCCTACTAGGTGCTAAATACTCCACTAAGCACTGGAGATATAAATAATAAAAAGAAAAGATGGTTCCTATCTTCAAGGAGCTTACAAGTGAATAGAGAAAGACAGTACACAAAAGGAAGCTGAAAAGGGGAAGGGCAAGTGTCAGAGGGTACCCAGTACAGGGGCAGGTGATTGATGGTAGAGTCAAAACCAAACAGAACGACTGGTATCAAAAGAAGAGGTGGCTGGGATATTGAGCCTTCTATAATGGGAAGCTAGGAGGAAGGAGTAAGGGTTTTGTTTGTTTCAGCCTCTAGTCAGAGAATCTGTAGAAGTTCAAAAGACAGGTGACAAAATTTTCCAGAACAGAAAGCAAATCAAAGAAAATAATGCAGAAAAGCATTGGCCATGTACAGGAAGGCTAAGTGTTAGTTCAGTGGCACAATTTAGTCAGTCAACAATCTTCAAGTGTTTGTTAGCCACCTATTACATACCAGGTACTTTGTGGGGTGCTGAGGATCCAAGTACAAAGAATGCAATTATTTCTATACACAGGAGCTTACCATCTAATTACAGATAAAAATATGTTAGGCATAAATACAAAGTAAATAAAATATGTGAATCAATCCAATACAAGGGAGTGAGGGCAGTACGAGCTGGAAGGATCAGGAAAGGTTTCGTGAAAAAGAGATGGTACCTGAGCTGCATTTTAAAATAACAGGTAACATCAATGAAATGATATTAGTACCCAGAGCCATGGTGGCAGGAAAAGTTCCCTTTTAAGAGACCTAGTTCCCCAATAATCTTTGAGTAGGTGATATAGTAAATGGAGAGTTGAACCTAGGATTAAAGAAGATCTAAGTTGTTGCATGAGCCTGGTCAAATTATTTAATGTGTCTCAGCCTATTTACCTTATCTGTACAATGGGAGTAATAATAGCACCTAGCTCACAGATCTAATGCAAGAATAAAACAAGATAGCATATGGAAAGAGTTTTGCAAAACTTGAAGTGGCATATAAATACTAGCTGTTGTGATGATGATGAATACCATGACACAATCCTAATAAAAGTTTAGCAAATAAAAGTTAACAGATGAAGGTTCAAAAAAGCTTTTTTGAAACATCTAAAATGGATTTGAAATTTTCTATTCTAAGTTTTTTTTTTCCTTCCCCTTTGGAAGTTAGAGAATTATTTAGGTGTCTTAAGTGTCCTGTATTAAAGCACTTTTCCATTTCTCATACTTGCATATTTGTGAGGACCAGCCATGCTTCAGGGATGTCTGAATCACCAGGAGACTGAGGAGGGGGATGAAGAGCTGACTTCCCCAGGTCTGTGCAGGGTATCAGTGTCACCCAGGGTGTGACATGAACACCAGAGGACGAAAAAGGCCCAAAACATGTTGGGAGCAGTTTGATCTTTCCTATCCTTTGTCAAATGTCTCAGCTTCTACTTGCTGACTAACAAACAACTCTACTAGGTTTCCTTAGTCCCTTGCACATCATAACCCTGGTAATCATTCAGTCAACCAACCTCAGCCTGGCCTGCTTTTACTCTGCCTTCCCTAGCACCAATCAGACCCTACTAGCAATCTTGTATCTGCTTTGTACTGGTTTTGTAGATACTTAAATATATTTGTACTGTTTCTTTGTTAGAACATAAATTCATAAAGGACAGGGACTGCTTAATTTTTTTTTCTATGGTGTGTACGTACGTGTGTGTATGTATGTGTTTGTGTATGTGTGTGTGGGTGTATATACATACAAACATAACAATATATAAAAATGTATAATATATAATGGGTATCATTGGTATCATAGGTAATGTATATAATATATTAGTACACAAATGTAGCACACTTATGTGCAAATATATAAATGTAACAAGATAAATTTTTGATTGATCATTTGACTGATTACCTGCAAACTTCTCTCGTCCATGATGATGTCTTCCTCTCACACCCCAGTTGTGCTAATTCTGCCTCAGATAACATAATTCCCAAGAGGTTATAAAAAAAGATTGGCTATGGGTCTCAGATTCTAATACCTGATATTTTAAACATGATTTTACACTGAAAACTTTCAGGTGGTCTGTCTCCCAGTCAGTCAATAAACATTTATTATATTCTTATTCTATTCCAGACACTGTGCTCAGTATCAATCTCTCTGAAGTCCCATTGTACATGGAGAACAGAATGTAGTGTTAACAGCAGACTCTAATGCCCTATCGGAAGGAGAGTAACACCTGGAAGATGACATCAGGGCTAATTCACAATTTCTTCATAATACTCATCTTTATTCTGGGAATTTTTGAGTACCTGTCTAATGCTAGAAATAGGCTTGGGGCTAGGAAAAGTAGAGAAAGTCTACATGTTCTCTGTTATAGTGCCATGCTTTTTAGAAAAAACAAAAAAAAAACCTCAGAATCACAGCCTGGTAAAAAGACAGAATCTTTTAGATGACCAGCCTCTTATCTTTGACCTGCAACTTCAATATAATAAAATATTAATGGACAATTCACAAGGGGTGCAGAAGCAAGGTCACAAGACAGGCTCATGGGAACTTAAGATATGCTTAAGCTCACAGGCAAGATCAAGTCAGGTTCCATTGCTCAATCCTTGATGAACCCTTGAAGAGCACAAGGCAAAAGATGCATCAATCTTCCCTCCCAACACGTCAGCCTTACAGTTCATGTCTGCAAAGCCCGTTTCCATGACCTACAGCAATGTACTGATATAGAAAATATTACTGTACTTAATTCTTGTGAAACTTAGTTTAGTGTGTCTGGTAGATTTTGTAAAAGATATAGGTAGCAATTATGGGAGGAGGGGGGAGAGCCTGAGGAATTTGTACTGGATTCCTCTAATAATCCCCCTAAATTCTAGTACCACAAAACAATGTCCTTACAGCCCCACCCCAGTTAAAGCCCCTTTTTATTTTTGTAGTCCATTCATTCATCAAATAAAAAAATTAAAGCATTTAGTACTTTCAGGTTAGCTGTTATGCATTAAAGATCAGGCCCAATTCTTACTCTCAAAGAACTTAGAAAGAAGATAGATAAGACAAGTACAAAGGTATTATAACACATCACAGTATCTTGGTAAATACTGCATTTAGAGTCAGAAGTTCTGTCACTCCTACATTGGGTAAGTGACAACATCTATAAGCTTCAGTTTCCTCATCTGTAAAATTAGAGAGGGAGTTGAACTAGAGATGGCCCCTAAGTGCTCTTTTGGCTCTAAGATACTTCAGTACAGCAAGATCCCAAGAGATTCTTGAAATCATTTGTGTAAATATTTCCTTTTTTATCACGGGTCTCAACCCATCCATGATTAACCATATCATCCATATAATACACCCCAGAGTTCTCATCTGCTGGTTTAGGGATCATGCCCAATTTCTCTTGACATTGCAAAGATGTCATTGGGTCATGCAAGCTATCTGTCTCTATACTCTCTAGATATCTCACACACTTTATTTGGGGGGAAGGGAGGTATCAGTTTCTCTGATTACATCCTTTACTCTGCTTCCCCTATGATTTCTCATTTTCAATGTGTTGCAGATTGACCAAGCCTACCATGCACCTCTCCACTGCCCTCTGGATAAACCTTAACTTCAATACTTCATGACTGTCAAGGAATTACTTGTGAAATCTAGACTAATGGATAAGAAAAGCCTTAGATCATTGCAGATGTAGTGAAGGAAAGTACTAAAGAGGTAAAAAAAAATCACATAGACTTAAAGGTCTATGGCTAGAAGAAAACTTAGAGGCCATCTAATCCAACCCCTTCAACTCGCAGACGAGGTTAAACGACTTGTCAAAGGTCACACAAATGGTAGAGATGGGTTTTTCAATCAGGCCTCTGATTACAAAGTCAGCCCCAACCCCACTTTTTCCAATCTAATCTCCCTGATTTTACTTATGTGATGATAATAAAGAAGGGTTAAAATATATTCTTGGGGGTGGAGCCAAGATGGCAGAGTAAAATCAGGAACATGTCTGAGCTCCTGCTCAAACCACCTCCAATACCTATAAAAAATGACTCAAAACCAATTTTTATAGCTACAGAACCCACAAAGTGACAGAGACAAACAAATTTCCCACTGAAGGCAACCCAGCAGGCTGACAGGAAGGGTCTATCATACTGGGCTGAGAAACAAATGCAGTTCCATGTGAGTCAGATGGGCCCAGACCCAGGGCAGCCCCTACCACTGGCCAAGACTTCAGGAGAGTGAATCACCAGCAGTTGTACCAGTTTTCAGACTTTTCAACCCATAAATGCAAAAGAGAAAGTGAAAAGTCAGTGGGGAACTCTGCTGGAACAGAGTAATAGAAGACCATGGTCTGGCCCTTGCCCCCAGGGTAAGAGGTGGGAAAGGCATGGCGGTGGCAGCTGCTACCCTGTGGCTGCCTTCAGAGCTCCTGGCCTACATATCATAGTGGGAACAAGCAACCATTCAGAGGGTAACCACTCTTGCTTTGGATCTGGGTCGCAGTCTTGGGTGGTGGTCCTGGGGTGTGTGGCCAGTATGCCAGACCTTGTGGTGGCTGTAGAGAGGGAGCCCTCCCCATAGCTCAGAAAACAGCTCTGACAATGACTGAAAACCCCAGCAACTTGGGACACAGCTCTCTCCACACTGGAAGCAGAGTTCTATCATGGAAAAGAGCTCAAAAGTCAAGTAATTGGCTGTTAAGATGAGCAAGCAGAGGAAGCACAATCAGACCACAGAATCCTTTTTTGGGGACAAAAAGGATCAAAACATGGAATCAGAAGAAGATGATGAAGTCAAAACTCCTACATCAAAAGCTTCCAAGAAAAATATGAATTGGTCAGAGGCCATGGAAGAGCTCAAGAAGGATTTTGAAAATCGAGTAAGAGAAATGGAGTAAAAATTGGGAAGAGAAATGAGAATAATGCAAGAAAATCATGAAAAGCAAGTCAATAGGCTGCTAAAGGAGCCTCCAAAAGTGTTGAAGAAAATAACACCTTAAAAAGTGGACTAACCCAAATGGCAAAAGAGGCCCAAAAAGTGAATGAGGAGAAGAATGCCTTAAAAAGCCAAATTTGCCAGATGGAAAAGGAATTTCAAAAATTCACTGAAGAGAATAATTACTTCAAAATTAGACTGGAGGAACTGGAAGCTAGTGACTTTATGAGAAATCAAAATACTATAAAACAGATCCAAAAAAATGAAAAAATAGAAGGCAATGTGAAATATCTCATTGGAAAAACCACTGACCTGGAAAATAGACCCAGGAGGAATGATTTAAAGATTATTGGACTACCTGAAAGCCATGGTTAAAAAAATAGCCTAGACACCATCTTTCAAGAAATTCTCAAGGAAAATGGTCCTGGTATTCTGGAACCAGAGGGCAAAATAGAAGTTGAAAGAATTCATGAATTGCCTCTTGAAAAGAATCCCCAAAAGGAAACTCCTAGGAATATTACAGCCAAATTCCAGAGTTCCCAGGTCGAGGAGAAAATACTGCAAGCAGTCAGGAAGAAAAAATTTTTGTATTGTGGAAACACAATCAGGATAACACAAGACCTAGCATCTTCTACATTAAGGGATTGAAGGCCTTGGAATGTGATATTTCGGAGATCAGAAGAGCTAAGATTAAAACCAAGAATCACCAACCCAGTAAATCTGAGTATAATGTTTCAAAGGAAAATAGGGATTTTCAAGCAGTCTTGATGAAAAAACTTGAGCTGAACAGAAAATTTGACTTTCAAATACAAGAAGCAAGAGAAACATGAAAATGTAAACAGGAAAAAGAAATCATAAGGAACTTATTAAAGTTGAACTATTTACATTTTACATGGAAAGATGATAATTGTAACTCATGAGACTTTTCTCTGTATGAGGATAGCTAAAGGGAATATATATGTACATATATGTATACATACATATATATGCATGTATAGTAGGGTATATGTGTGTATAAATATATATGTGAGTGTGTGCATATATGTGTACATGTATACATCAAGGGCATAGGATGAGTTGAATATGAAGGGATGATAGCTAAAGAATAAAAGTAAGATGTGAGAGAGGAATATATTGGGAGAATGAGAAAGGGAGAGAAAGATTAGGGCAAATTATCTCATATAAAAGAGGCAAGAGAAAATTGTTACAATGGAGGGGAAGAGCAGAAAAGTGTGTGGACAAAAAGATCAGGGCTGTGCATTGTCTGAGAATTAATAAACTTTTTGGTTACTCAATATAAAAGGCTTATGATTTATGCCATAGATTTATCTACATTCTACAGAGTGAGTGGGGGGGAATTTATTCCCTCATTTCTGCTTCTTTTTTTTTTTTTGCCAAGCAGATTTCTGAACTCTGGGAGGTTGTCTACAGATGATTAATAGAACATGGCTAGAACTCTGGGAAGAGTATAAGAACAATCTTTTACAGAAAAAAGATGATGTGATAGACCTAGAAGTAATAATGGTATGCATTCTGAGTGATTGGCACTTTTATTCCCAAGAGAAGAAAGCATACCATTCACCTACTCTCAGACCAATTACCTGAGAGACTAGTTGCAAACCTCATGAATGTGCTTCGTTGGGACTAATCAGCTCATGACTCTAAGTTGGAGAGAAGGTGCAGACTTGCATTGGTAGGACTTATTTTGCCTAGAAATGTCCATATCAGTGAAATGAAAGGTCCACTATTTCTGTACCCCTATTCTTGGTTGGGAGTAAGTTCGTGGTATGAGCTTCCTGGCCAAATCCATTGAAGGTTCATTCAGCACTTGGTTGCTAGGATAAAATTTCCCAAATGCCATTTTAAAAGAAACTTGTAGAACACTCTTTTATTGGTGGGAAAGAATTAGAAATTGAGGGATGTCCATCACTTAGGGAATAGCTGAACAAGTTGTGGTATATGATTGTGGTGGAATACAATTTTGCTATAAGAGATGACAAGCAGGATGCCTTCTTTTTTTTCTTTTATACATCATTCATTTCCACAAGATTCTGAGTGACAAATTTTCTCCCCTTCTTTGTCCTATCCCCAATCCCAAAACAGTGATCCCAATGTAAAGTCCCTCCCCCAATCTGCTCTCTTTTATGTCCTCCTCCAACACCCCTCTAAATTTCTGGTAGGGCAGGGCCAGTCTCCCTGCCCCAGTGCCTCTATATCTTAATTCCCAGTTTTGTATGTAGTTAATAATAATAATTATGTGTGTGTGCATGTGTGTGTATATAATATATATCCATATATATATATATTAACATTTGATTGTAGAAACTTTAAATTCTAGATTCTTAATCTTTGGAATATCATACAATATTTTGAAGATTAAGGAAGGTGGGATTAAAACCAAGAATCAACTACCAAGCAAAATTGAGCATATTATTCCAGGGGAAAATATGGTCATTCGATGAGGTGGAGTGGAATGCTTGAAAGCATTCTTGCTGAAAAAAACAGAGCTGAACAGAAAATTTGACAATCAAACATAAGAAGGATGAGAAGGTAAACATGGGAAAGAAATCATAAGGAACTTGTCAAATTTGAATTATTTACATGCCAATATGGAAAACGATAATAGTAACTTAGGAAACTTTTCTTAGCATGAGGATAGGTG
>JAQQSW010006745.1:0-13872 GCA_028646575.1 Pseudocheirus occidentalis | reverse complement strand
GTGGAAGATTGATATATTGTGAATTGATTGAATGATTAAGTGAGGAGGGTTTCTCCCCTTAGGGAAACCAGATGATTATTCTTTTGTTCCTTGTTCTAAATATTGTGTCTACTGTAGTGAAAACTGTGTGGCCATTCTTAGTTTAAGCTGTTAAGAATACCATATTGTGATTTACTGTGATAAGATGTGATGTTGTGAATATTATATTATGAATGTTTGCCTTGATTTGTAATGGAATAAACAGAGTGTTCACTATTACTGCGTAATCCAAACTTTAAAAGCTGTTCACAGTAGCATTCTTTTGGGAATCTGCTGGTGCATGGTTACACTCAAAAAGTCCCTTTCAATCTTAAAATTTTCCCCCTCCCATTCCTTCTATCTACTAGAAACTCATTCCATCTTGCTGAAACCTGTCTCCCCCTTCAATGACATGGTCTCCATGGCCACCCTTTCCAATATTGCTTGCACATTCACTTATTCTCCTGGTTGCCAAGTCCTAGGACATTTTATTCATTCTCATTGTCTTTGACCTCTTTATAGCCTTTGATACTGTAATTCCCTCCTCCTTGATACTCTCTTCTCTCTAGATTTTCAAGACACCACTCTCCACTGATTCTCCTACCTAAATGATGGTTTCTTCTCAGTTTTCTTTACTGGATCCTCATCCAAAGGACAACCTCTATCTAATCACAGGTATTCCTCAAGGCTCTGTCCTAATCCCTCTTTTCTATTTCTATATTATTTCCCTTGGTGATCATCAATTCCATGGATTTAATTATCTCTATGCTGATAACTGTGAAATTTACCTATTCAGTTCCAACCTCTCTGCTGACCTCCAATCTTGCACCTCGAACTGTCTTTCAAATCCAAAAGACATGGTAAGCTAACCAATCCAAAATAGAACTTATCTTTTCCCTTAAAACCTCCCTACTACCTGTCTTCCCTATAACTTCAGAGTACACCACCATCTTCCCAGTTAGTCAGGCTCCCTCCCAACCTAGAATTTATCCTTCATCTCTCACCCCCTATATCTAATCTGTTGCCAAGGCCTGTGAATTTAAACTCTGTAACACCCTTCATGTATACCCCCTTCTCTCTTCTGACATTACCACTACTGTACTCTAGGTCCTCATTATCTCAGGCCTTGATTATTGCAATAGCCTAGTGGTGGATCTGTCTGCTTTAAGTTTATCCTCATTCCAAGCCACCAAAGTGAGTTTCCTAAAGCATGGATCTAAACACGTCGACACTTTCTACTCAATAAATTCTAGTAGCTTCCTATTATCTCTAGGATCAAATTCAATATTCTCCATATTGCATTCAAAGCCCTTTTTAACACAGCCCTCCCCTATCCTTCTAGTTTTCTTATACCTTACTCTCAGACACACAGTCTTTAATGCAGTGACACTGGCCTCCTGGCTGTTCACAAACAAGACATCTCATTTCTGGCTGTTCACAAGCAAGACATCTCAGCTCTGGCTGTCCCCCATTCCTGGAATGTTTTCCTTCTTCAACTCTGTTTACTGACCTCCCTGGCTTCCTTGAAGTCCCAACTAAAATCCTACCTTCTATAGGAAGTCTTCCCCAACTCCTTTTAAAACCAGTACCTTTCACTCCAATAATTATCTCTTATTTATCTGTCTATAGCTTACTTTGTATATATTTGTTTGCATGTTGTTTCCTCTATTAGATTATAGGCTCCTTGAGGGCAGGAACTGTCTTTAGTTTCTTTCTGTATCCCTATGACTTAGCACAGTGTCTGGCATATAGCAGGTGTTTAATGTTTATTGATTTGACTGACTGATTTCTCTTTCTCCAATCTGGATTCCTTAGCTTTGCTTCTGGTTTCTGAACAAACATGTCAGACTTTACATTACAAAACAAGGGTGTATTCTTCAAAGTTATCACCTTCAAGAAATATATATTTAAGCCATGCTTAAATATGTCTGAACTTCTCATGGGTAATTACTATCCATGCCTTTGGAATTTTTTCTTTTTTAGAGAACTCTTAATGAAAGTAAATCATGCATTAGAATTAATCTGGGGACAAGAGTCAGAAAATACTCACTGTATGTCTGTGATTACTCTGAGCATTCAAAAGTTAGATCACTATTTTTATACAAAAATCACATTTTTCTGTAAAATAATTATTTTGATGTTTTATTTACAAACTGATTCAAAAAAGGAGTTTTACACAAGTTCTGGGCAATGGTATCATCAGGGTAACAAATCTTTATGTTGATTCCCAAGGTGACTGTCTTCAATGGGACAATACTCAGTTAAGTTCATCTTATTGCTATTTCTCTTACATAACATATAAAGTAATGACTGAATGCTAAACAAGAATGAATTTAGCTCAACAGTAATCTAACAATGCAAAGGGAGAAAAAAAAAACCTAATCACTTATCTTGTTTAAAAAAGAAAAAGCTTCATTTTATACTACGCTTCCTGCTTACAAACCATTATAGATATGCAAGATTAGGTATTTCTGTCTTCTATGAGATACTGTCTGAAGTCCTATTGAAGTGCATTTTCTACTCAAATAACATTTTGGAGAAAAGGAACTAAAATGTTTCCATGCTGCCATCATTCATATATTGATAATACTTGGTCAGTAGTTGGTTCTTTACCTAATAAAATAGGTTTAATATGAATAGAGTTGATAACTCATGAAGTCTTGACTTTGTGCGGTAGGCATGAATGCATGAAGTCTTGAATATTAATAGAAAAGTCATAATAACTATGGATTTACACATTAAGCTCACAGTAGAGGCAAAAAGATATATTACAATAATTTGACTAGAAATTCATCTGAGATAATATATACACAATTAAGTAAGGTTTGGTACTTGAATCTTTGTTTTCAATTTATTTAAATTCAATAAACACCAATTAATTAACTATGTCTAGGTGCTTGGGAAAATGAAAACTTTTTTTTCTTTTTCTTTTTTGGAGGGGTGAGAGGACAGTTGGGGTTAAGTGACTTGCCCAAGGTCACACAGCTAGTAAACATTAAGTGTCTGAGACCAGATTTGAACTCAGGTCCTCCTGACTCCAGGGCCAGTCCTCTATTCACTGGGCCACCTACCTGTCCCGGAAAATGAAAACTTTGTCCTCCCCCATTTGATGTTCAGTACCCCCAGAGGTGGGAAAGGAACCATGTTTTAATACCACTCTTGATTCTCCCACAATGAATAGCAGAGTACTGGGTACAGAATTCAAGAAAAACTTGATTGGTCCAACTGTTCAGGATATCATCAGTATAATACAGAGACAAATAAATGCCCAACATGCATTTTTAAATTAACAATTTAGATCATCAGTAATTTTTAACAAAAATATTTTAAATAGTTAATAAAGTTAGTATGATTGGAATTAGGTATCCTGTATTAATGTATACCTGGGGTTATTAGAATCAGTTTGGTTTCTATGCACAAGACCTGTGCCTGGTATCATATGTATTTATCCAAGGATACCAAAGTTAAGAGATTATAATTGAGGAGCAGGAAAAAAAGAAAAATTGGTGTAACATTTTACCCTGCATTATACATATACCTGAAACAATTGTCCCAAGTGCAATCAGAGTTGAGTTGTTTTGTTTTTATTTTTAACTAAAATTGACCACATTTCTTCAATATGACTGCCAAATATAACCTATCTTCAAAAAACCAGTAACCAATTCATACACTTTTGTGATGCGAGAATCACACTGCCAAACCTCACAAAGAAGATTATCTTTATTCCACTGGACTAACAAAGCATAAATAGTCCAAAAAAGAAGAACCAAATCTTCTAGTTAGCAAAAACAAAATATTAGGTTAGCATATACATGATGATGGAAATATTCAAATATAAATTAATCTATCCTTCCAAAATATACACTGAGAAATAGGACTTGAATACTTGAATAACTATTCTATGCAGTCAAGTTAAAATTCATAAAACAATGCATCCATTGGTTTAAAATGTATATGCCTGTTCTTTTACTAACTTTAGCAGAATTTTATTTTTCTTCATGCAGTATTAGTTTTTCTATGTAATACAACGTTGTAAGTATATAATTTTGGATGAGCATTAACACTATTAAAATATCACTGAAGTTTAATTTTCATTAGAATGTAGTAATAAAAACATTGGTACAGCCAAAAATTGAACTGAAACTGGAATCAAGAAAATGTTTAAGATATTTGGCCACCACTATTTGAAATGAATTCATACTGGAAATCAGCCTCAAACTCTAAAAGTTTTTTGTAGCTTATTTAAGAATGCGTGCTGTTTCCTCTCTCTACTTAAAAAAAAAAACTGCAATTCTTTTACTTGAAATATCTCCCTTCATTCTCATGTTTATTTTATAGACTTTTGAAATCTTCTCTCACAATTAGTTATGGGAGAGAGTGAAAAAGACTTACCAGAAATCAATGTTTATTTGCATTATTTTGCTTTAATCATGAGATATGAAAAATACAAAAAGATAAGAAAAATAAAGTAACTCTCCCACCAGTCAACTACAGTTCTTCAAATAATCAGCACTTCAGTTTATCAAAGAGACCATTTAATGTGTACTGAATACATGTGGAGAAGGAAAAATCAGCATAATTTACATTAATGCCTATTTTTGCCTCCTTGTTGGTATTCATGTAATAAAACAATGCCTTACAAACCTCCCAATAAATACCTGTTGAATGAAATAATAGACTGATTAACTGATTCAATCAGCAAGTTAACTCCCTGAGAATTGAGGCTATTGTTTCAATATGTATTCCCTAAAATTGGCCATCATACTGCAAAGGGAATCTGTGCCTCCTAAATATAGCTGGGATCAAGATATGACTGATGTATGCAAGCATAGTAAAGAGATGAGTTATAGACTGCACATGAAGGACCTATTCTAGGATTTAACATGCCACAATTGGCACATAATTGATAAGAAACTTAGCTTAGTTGAATTAAATAATTCTAAAAATATTCTGAAGTAGTACTTTGGGTAAGAATTAAGGATTAAAATGCAAGTTAACAAGCTGATGTCAGGGGCCACAGGGTAGTGACTGGGTATGAATGAAGAAACTGTAGTCAGAAGACTAAACAGTGGACAGAAAGTGTGAGAGAACAAAGAATAGGGAGTCAAAGAGGACATTCACTGGAGTCAGGGGCACAGGGTAGAGAGCCTAAGTCTAAAGTTCAAAAGGTAGAACACAAGGACACCAAAGCCATAATTAAAAGCCATAATCAAGTCTTCAAGATTTAGAAGAAGTGAGCTAAGCAAAAAGTAATAGGAGCCAGAAACCCAGGAACACACTGAAGATTACTCCCGAACAACAACAAAAATGTCAGAGTTTTGCTGCCTAATAAAGAGAACAATTACTACACTAGTAATATATTTGATGGAAAAAGGTTGTACTGGGTTGGGCCTGACTCAGGCTAATCCCTTGGTAGTTTACATTCGATATTGGAACAAAATGAAACACAGGAAGGTCATTCAAGAATTAATAAAGTCATGGCAGGATATTCCACAAAGGTATGCATTGAGGACACTGAAAGCTGATTCAACTGAGCAAAGCTCCCTTGCCTGAGTTGCCCACCATTTTCTACCCATTAAATAGCATTTAGAGCTCCTTCTCATAGTGATTTTTTACTCAGGCAATTAGAAACTGAAGGCAAGAGCCTGAGCCTTTAGTCCCCTTAAGCAGTCAGGTTTCAATGATGGTTTTAATATCCTTTAAGGAAAAACTAGCTTAACTGACATATGGGCAGAAATTAGAACATTACTTCCACCACACAGTCTAGTCCAGGCAGCCAAAGGTATGCGTAGGAGATCAAATGGACCCTTCTAGATACTTGGGGCAGCTAGGTTGTATGGTGAATAGAGCACCTGCCCTGGAGTCACAAGGTCCTGAGTTCAAATCCAGCCTCAGACACTTAACACTTCCTAGCCATGTGACCTTGGGCAAGTTACTTAACCCCAACTGCCCTGCCTTCCCCCTCCAAAAAGCAAAAAATACTCTAGAAATCATTTCAATTGAAGTTAAACATGTCACACAATAACATTTTGTAATTTTGCATTTCAAAGTCTTCACAAACTGGCTCCAACTTATCTTCCCAGGGTTAATACTCCTTACTAGTCATGTATTCTCTGTTCCAGTCCAACTAACCAACCTAGGGTTTCCCAAAATGGGCATTCCATTTGCCCTTTCTATGACTTAGCATAGGCTGTTGCCAATGTCTAAAAAGCAGTATTCCCTCTTCCACCTCAGAGAATTTTGGGTTTCCTTCAAGATTCAACTCATGCACCATCTCATGAAGAAAAATTTTCCAGATTCTCCCCACCACACTCCACTTCCAATTGTGAAGTTCCAATTCTAATAATCACAAATATGCCTGTCAGTTTACTTGTCCACCCTCTTGAGTTCTAATAGCAGAATTTAAGTTCCTTAAAAACAGGAACTATTTTATCATTTTAATGACAAAAACACTTTGCTACAAACATTGTTTCTTTAGCCAAATATTAATTATTATTCTTTATCAATAGAAGCTGTGTAAATGAATTGTTTAGACCATGAAGCTCTTAATGTATTTGTCCTTTACATTGTTTTTCTTTTTATGTGACTCTAAGTACAACAGAAATGATTTATAAATATAAAGCAAAAATGAGTCAAAGGCTTAGAAGGGAGCTTCTCTGTTAGACTGAAACGTAGAAAAGAACTTTATTGCTAAGTATCAATGTCTCCCCTTATACCCCCCCAAAAAAGATAAAAACCTAAAACAAAAGAAAACCCTCAAGAAAATGTCTCGATCAGAATGTTTAAAAATCCATGATATGTTTTTTATATGACCATATGGATTTTCAATTTGAAAGTTTTAAAAAAGTCATCTAGTTGAATTTCCTCATTTTACAGATGAAAAACTGAGGTCCAAAGAATTTAAGCAATTAGTCCAAGGTTATATAAAGCACACATGAACAAGTGGGAATTCCAGGTCCTCTGATTCCAAATCTAGCACTTCCTTTTCAACAAATATATTTTCATTACATTCTATTTCAGAAATTGTGTGCCTGTTCTCAGATGCAAAACTTGAAAGGCCGATTTCTATATTTTATTTTCCTATATCAATTTATAACAAATCTCTCTTATTCTTCTTCACTAGCACCTGAATAATGCCTTTAGATTTCCTAGCTTTAGATTTAGGGTTAGATTTAGATTTAGAAAGCTTTAGATTTCCTAGGCTTAAACAAGTCCAAAATGTAAGCTGATACATACTTCTTTTCTTTTGTAGTAATGTCTTTTGTATTATCTAAGCAGTAAAATATTCTACTGATAGACATTTTTATATCAGTTTCAATGCAGATGAATAACTTCTACAAAATAGCTTACATTTTGCAATTAGGTCATTGAGGCTACAACACAACCATGATATTTAATTTATCACTTTTTGAATTTACTCAGAATTATCCAAATGCTTTCAGTATGAAAATACTGAACCACATAAAAAAGGTTCAGAATGGAAACACACCCAGTCTATCCCAACATCACCACTCTGAACTTCATGCTTCACCAAGACGCCAAATTTAGGGGCAAGATGATATATCATCAAAGGAGACGTCAACAAAGAAGTTTAAATTCATTGCAAAACCTGAGGCACAAACATCATTTTATATATATAGTAAAGTATGAAGGAATCTAGTGACAATTCTTAAACTTGAAACCTACTTATATCTAGTCACTTCAAATTATAATTTTCACTCTTTGCTAGCTTTTCATTTTCGCAGTTATTGTGCAGACTTTTATGCTGTAGATATGAAATTGAAGGGTACCAGATTAACTGAAGTTCTTTATGTTATTTCCACAAAAATGAGACAACAAAACCAGAGCAGACAATCTTGAAACTGTTGCAAGCTTTTAACATGAATAAATTTATATAATAATGCTTTCCTCAAGTCAGCATACTACTCTTGGAAGGTTATTAAATCTGAAAACAAGTTTTATTTTCTCACAGAGATATTCATGGTTTCTATCTTTTGTAGTTAAAAAATTTTTAAAAATTCCTAAAACAAATGAAAAATGAAGGCCTTCATAAAAATTTTAAAATTAAATAAACTTAAATATATTCATATTTTAATAGAATTTGATTGAACTGGAAAATAATGTTCATTGTAAAATCATAAAAAGTATTACTGGCATTGATGTATGGTCTCTCTAAATGCATAGCATATCACCAATTAGAATCCTTCAAATGCTGGGGGTGGCTAGGTGGCACAGTGAATAGAGCACTAGCCCTGGAGTCAAGAGGACCTGAATTCAAATCCAGCCTCAGTCATTTAACAGTTACTAGCCATATGACATTGGGCAAATCACTCAACCCCAATTGCCCTGCCTTCCCCCCTCCAAAAAACAACAAAAAAAAGTTATCCAGTAATCTTAATGTTTCCTAAGTGTAAATGGTCAATATTTCATATATTAACAAAAAAGTCTGATTTACTTTCTTGTTCTCCAAATCTCTAGCTGCCTATCTATGATAAAATAAGTGACATTCTAACCAATTAAACAGAAACTAATTTATCAAAAAGTCAGATAAGAATTCCATCATAGGATTAGTCAAGTATAAAGAAGTTATTTCTGGTTCAGAAATAAGAGAAAGGTATTGTTATTGCTTAAGAGGCAAGGGATATTAAGGCTATGTTATTAAGATCACAGGATCTAAAATAAGAGATCTAGTCTAAAGGGTTCAAACTCAGGATGCTCTGAACAGGATTAAAATGTAACTAAAATATTTAACAAATAACATAAAATACAATAAAACATAAGTAATGTTAACTTGTGATTTTCCCAGTGAATATGTGGCCAACATGGATTAATTTTTTTTTTTGTTGTAACAGCCTTACCTACTCAATCATGTATATACAAAAAAGAAAAGCTATCATTTAAAAAACATATTAAAAAATTCCAAATCCTAAAAATTTGAAGCTGTATATTAGTATATCATATGTGTATGTCTCTACACAAACATTTTATATTAACTTTAACTTAGCTATTAAAACTTCACTAAGAATTGGGGGACAGATATATATGTGTATACGTTAATGTATAATTTTTCTAGATTTGTTGAATTCCCTATTATGCTATTGTTAAGTATATCAGTGAAAAGTCAGCCAGAAATTTTATTTTTTCTTGGTCTTTCTCCTTGGCAATCAATTATATATATACATACATATATATATATATATATATATATACACACACTTATATAGGTGTGTGTGTATATATATATAGGTATATTAACAATAATAGAGAATATTGATATAAATCTAGGTATAATGAGTGCTATTCAACTCAGCAAGAGAAACACATAGCAAATCAGCTATGAGCATTTACTTTCTGGATGAATCCTAAGTAAAAAGTATTAATGTTGTCATAGTAATGATGTATAATTCTCTTCAAACATGATATATGACCAATTTTAGAGGGTTTGTGACAAAATCACAGAGACAAAGATAATTTCAATAAACTAAAAACTTTATCTTATTTTCATGCTGAAGAAGTCTCCAGATGAAAGATGTTAAACACCTGAAATGGCATGTTCTTAAATGAATTCTCAGCTGAAAAATAATGTAAAACTGTTAAGAATTTTCCAAACTTAGATTGCCCAATTATTCCCACTCTCACACCTTCATCCTCTTTAGACTTCACTTATAGCTACTTCAACTAAGCTTGAGGAATTTAAATAATAGCAAAAGTGTACCTTTGCATGGGAAACCTATGTATTTATGGTAATTCAGAAACAAATTGGCTATTCAGTTAAGTCTGGTAAATGACTAAAGGGAAAAAGAAAGATAAGAGAAAAATAAAGAATTGTGTGGGAAACAGGTTTTGAAAAATCTATTTATTGACAACAAATTACCTATAGAAATAAGCGTATAAATAGTTGTGGATGCTTCATATGAAAATAGAAACAAATTGTATGGATACAAAAGACAGGAGACCTCAAAAAAGGAATATAAGAAAGGCACATACCATACATGGATAATAAGCATTGCCTACACTTCTACCGCAATTTACATGTTACAGAACAGATTCTTCAAAACAATGCTATGAGGCAAAATATGTAAAAAGTAATTCCATTTTACAGATAAGATGGTTAGAGGGGCAAAAGGGGGGAAAAAGAAGTTTCAGAATCATTCTCTCAAACCCAGATCATCTGTATACAAGTCCTACATTATGTTCACTACCAATTTAAAAAATGATACACTGGGGTGGCAAGGCGGCTCAGTGAATACAGCACTGGCCCTGGTGTCAGGAAGAACTGAGATCAAATCTGACCTCAGACACTTAATGCTTACTAGTCATGTGACATTCGGCAAGTGTCTTAACCCCAACTGTCCTGCCTTCCACCCTCCAAAAAACAAAATAAAAATAAAAAAATAAATTATATATTTCTATACCAATTCAAAAAGGTTCTCTCTGTAGTTTTTGACACATCTGCCCACTTGTAAAAATGCATAGCTTTCAAGAGAATTCAAAGGTTCAAATGCCAGATCTGCCATTTTACTATTTGTATCACCATACACAGTTCCTTGGATTTTTCTGAACTTCAGCTTTATCATCTGTAAAACGGAAATCAGACTAAATTTCAAGCCTGTTCTTACTCGATATTTGTGATATTATGATCCTGTAAATAAGGATATAAAACTTTGATCTAGCAAACTTTCCTAAGATAATTAAAAATGGAAAACCTATGGATTCTATGAATTAAGAATATGGGACAATTACTTAAATGGAATGTGACTTGTCTATTTAGTAATTGGTAAAGAGAAGCAAGGAGAAAATTAAAATAGCAGCATATGGAAAGGAAAACTAAAGGTAATTTTTCACCATTAGCATATCATAACTAAGACAGCAGGAGTCCCAAATATGACAAGAGTGTGAATTGACAAAAAACACATTATAAGAAGACATTTAACAAATTATTATGACAAAATAAAAAGACATTTAGCAACTTTTCACAATTGTGTGTGTGCGTGTTATCATATGCAGTTACAATTTTCTCTCAATTGTTGTTTTTTTTTTAAGCAGAAATTTGGAAATGTGTGAAAGTAAATCATAAAAGACTTAGTTTCTATGTTGTGTTTGGACTTGAAGAGTCTAACATCTTTTTTTTAGTTTGCTTCAGTCTGCATTTAAACTCTATTCTTTCTAGGTCTTTCTCTGAGTGTAAACATCTCCTTCCATCAGGAGTCTTTTGGAGATGTCTTACAACCTTGGATTGCTGAGAAGAGTTCTGTTTATCAAAGTTGGTTGTCACTCATATGTTGTGTCTGTAATTGTGTACAAATTTCTCCTGGTTCTACTCTTCTCACTCAGCATCAGTTCGTATAGGTCTCCAGGAAAATATGAAGTCTATCTGCTCCTCATTTCTTATACCACAACAGTATTAGTACAACAGTAACAGAACGACATCCATATACCACAACTTGTTTACCCATTGCCAAATTGATGGGCGTCCCCTTAATTTACAATTTTTCTGCCACAACAAAGAGGACTACAATAAATATTTTTGTACATATGGGTATTCCTCCAACTTCTATGATCTCTTTGGAATACAACTCTAGAAGTGGTATTGCTGGGTCAAAGGGTATGTAATTTTTTATAGCCCTTTGGGCATAGTTCCAGATTGCTCTCCAGACTTGTTGAATCAGTTCACAACACCACCAACAATGCATTAGTGTTCCAATTTATTCACATCCTCTGCAGAATTTATCATTTTCCTGTTTTGTCATCTTAGCCAATCTGACTGACGAGATGTGCTACCTCAGAGTTGTTCTGGTTTGTATTTCACTAATCAATAGTGATTTAGAGCATTTTTCCATATACTTATACATATCTTTCATTTCTGCCTCTGAAAATTACCTGTTCATATTCTTTGACCGTTTATCAATTCGGGAATGACTTGTATTGTTATAGATTTGACTCAGTTTCCGGTATATTTGAGAAATGAGGCCTTTATCAGAGACACTGGTTGTAAAAATTCTTTCCCAATTTCCCACTTCTCTCCTAATCTTGGTGGCATTTGCTTTGTTTGTACAAAAACTTTTCAATTTAATGCAATCAAGATTATCCACTTAGCATTTTATAAAGCTTTCCAATTCTTCTTTGGTCATAAAGTCTTCTCTTCTCCCTAAGTCTGACAGGTAAACTATTCCTTGTTTTCCCAGACTGCTTACACTATCAACCTTTATAGCTAGATTGTGCACCTATTTAGATTTGAAGTTGGTATACGGAACTATACTAAATTCCAGTTTTCCCAGCAGTTTTTGTCAAATAGTGAGTTCTTATCCTCAAAACTGGGGTCTTTGGATTTATTAAACATTAGATTACTATAGTCATTGACTCCTGAATCTTGTGCACCCAATCTATTCCATTGATCCACTACTCTATTCCTTAGCTAGTACAAAGTAGTTTTGATGACTTGTGCTTTATAATAAAAGATTAAAATCCGGGGAGCCAAGATGGCGGCGTAGAAGCAGCAGCATCTGACAGCTCCCACGCAGCCACCCAAAACACCCATAAAAATATGACACTGGACAAATTCTAGGACTCTTAAACTCAAAAAATACAGAAAAGACAGCACTCGCGGAAGGCAGCTTAGCAGCAGGGGATCATCGTGGCAGGACACAAGCCGAGGCCAGCCCAGCTCGAAAGAGGTTAGGCCCCCCTCAGCCAACCCCCGGGGGAGGTAGGAAGGAGCCAAATGGAGCCCCAGCCAGTCTACAAGAGAGAAGAGCTACAGCCTCCAGCAACTCGACATCTACCAGGGTGTGAAAAAAAGGGATCAGAGAAAGGCAGCTGGCAGGAGAGGCTCATCCCAGGCCCGGAGCTGAGACCAGCCCAGACTGAAACCGCCATGTGGCCAGGCTCCAGGGCGGCCAGGAGGAGCCACGCACCCCTAGCTACAGCCTGAATCTACTTCAGAGAAGGTCTAAAGCACCTGGAGCAATCTGTATAAGCCAGGATTAAAGGTGAGTGAAAGTGAGTGAAGCTTTCAAGCTAAATTTGGGGGAGGAAAAGCAGTTCAGCCAATCTACCCCCAGGGCAAGGAAGCAGTGGTGGAAGGGCAGAAACTGCTGAAATCGGGGGATGCCGCCACTGGGCTGCTTCAGAGCCCCTGGCCTGGGGATTCCACAGGGGGGCTGAGTTGATTGATCAGGGTCAAGTGATCTTGCGTTGAGCGGCCTGGATCGTGGTCTTGGGTGGTGGTTCCGGGGAGGGCTTTCAGCAAGCCAAAGCTAGGGGAGGCTGCAACACACCCCCTAATAGCTCCGGCAACTGGGGAAAACCCCAGCAATTTGGAACACAGCTTTCCCCCCTGGAAGCAGAGTTTCACAAAGCTAAAAAAAAAAAAACAACCAATTGACTAGCCAATTGACTGGCCAACATGAGGAAAGGGAAGCAAAATGAGAACAGCAATAAAACTCTAGAATCCTTTTTTGTGGACAAAAAGGATCAAAGTATGGAACAGAAGGAAGACAACACAGTCAGAACTCTGACACCAAGTGCTTCCAAGACACTTGAAGAATGCCCAGAAGCTATAGATAATCTAAAAAAGGACTTTGAAAAACAAATAAGAGAAGTGGAGGAAAAATTGGGACGAGTAATGAGAATGATGCGAGAAAACCATGAAAAGAGAGTCAACAACCTGACTGAAGAAAACACTTTAAAAAATAGATTAACTCAAATGGCAAAA
This sequence comes from Pseudocheirus occidentalis, assembly GCA_028646575.1. Taxonomy (NCBI): domain Eukaryota; kingdom Metazoa; phylum Chordata; class Mammalia; order Diprotodontia; family Pseudocheiridae; genus Pseudocheirus; species Pseudocheirus occidentalis. The sequence goes on along the minus strand of JAQQSW010006745.1, from coordinate 140 downwards.
GAGGCACAGAAAGCCAGTGAGGAGAAGAATGCCTTAAAAAGTCGAATTTGCCAGATGGAAAAAGAATATCAAAAGCATTCTGAAGACAATAATTCCTTCAAAATTAGAGTGGAGCAAGTAGAAGCTAATGACTTTATGAG
>JAQQSW010006744.1:0-13873 GCA_028646575.1 Pseudocheirus occidentalis | reverse complement strand
AGATATATATATATATATATATATATATATATATATATATATATATATATATAATTGGTAAACGCTATTAGAAGAAAGTAAGAGAAGTGTGGAATCAGAATAGGAAAGAAACAAAACATGCAGTTTTGGGAGAATTTTAAAGTCCACTAGAAGATACATATATAGAAGGAAAAGTGAGAAAGTTTAAACATGTAGGAATGCGAGGAACCTGGACAGAAAGTCTGGAAACTTTTGGGGAAAAAAAAAGTTTATTGTCACTTTAAAGCTCCAGCAGTCAACAGCCTGTATTTGCATGATTATCAAGAGGCGATTTGGGGGTTGTGTTAGTGAAAGTTTTAAGGTAAAGGGGGGAGGGCCTGAGGGGGAAGAAGGCTTACACTTTGGAAGAGTTCTAGCATTTAACCTCTTCCTGGCTTATAAAAAGAGAAAAGGTTTGGGTAAATTCGGAAACAACAAAAAAGTAATTGGGTTTGACTGGAACATCGAGTTAGAATTTAAGAAGTCTTACAAACTGAAGTTAAGTACCGACCAATTTTAAAATAACTTTTTTAAAATAATTTTTAAAATTGGTGTATGTGTTAACGTTGGAAATTTGACTGTAAATTATATGAAACTCCTATCCATTTTTGTAAAATAGATTATGTTCTATCTGAATTTTAAGAATTCTCTTGTTTTCTCCCTAAAACAAAAAAATAAATTTATTTAAGGTAACAGGAGGGGAAAGTCCAAGTCCTCCTAAGAACTCCCATTTGGGGCAAAAAACATCATACCAGTTGGGTCCATTACTAAGTGGTGAGACTCAGTAAATACTGGGTGAATTATGAGAAAAGAGGGAAAATTGGTAATTACTGTATAAGAAAAGGTATCCATAAAGAACCTTGTAGACTCCTCTTAATTTGTAAACTTGCCAGGTTTCTTGAAACCATCTTGTAAGCAAGGTTATCAGCTCTGGAAAAAGAGCTTGTTATGGGTGATAAAATTCCCAAACAAGGAATGGGTTTACTGAGAACTTACAAGTTTGTTTGTTACATAGAAGTGATTTCTAATGATTGATATTTATACCAGAATGAGTTTAAATTCAAGAAAAAGAAGAAAGGAAAAACAAGTGAAAGACGTTAGGTGAAATTTCTTATGTGTGTGAGTCTTGGCAAACTCTTACCGCTTATTGCAACTCCATGAAAGTACAAATAATTGTATCTACGCCTAAGCTGTAATTAGTGAAACTTTCTATTTGAGATAAAATCTCTTGGGACTGTAACTGACCTTGTTTTGAGTTTTGAATTCAGCTATAGTTGTCTGATGGGTCATTAAGTCAGTAATGACCACAGTCACAGGCTGCTCAGAGGGAATGTGATCCTGAACTGTTTACAGGTCAAGGTCCGTATCTGGGCAAAAAGGAGAGAGGACAACCTTGGCATAACCAAAGCTGAGATGCTTCTGGCTCCATTTCCCCATTGCATAACTTCCTTTTGAACAGGAATGTTTCCCACCTGGCTATTCCTACTCCTGAGAATGTGGAATTGTTAACTGCACCATTAGCTGCCAATTGAAACTCTTACCTGGAGTCAAATAGAGTCAAGGATGCTTTATTCTGCCATGTATGTGCCCTTAGGCTTAAGCCTGAAGGAGCAATTTGATGCTATTACAATCATTTTCCTGCTTTTTTCTTTTATAGCAAATTTCTATAATCAGAGCAAGTGGTCAGTAGATGATAGGAGCACAATGCAAGTTTGTAAGATGTTACTGTTTTCAGTGTAAACATGTAGTCATTACATATCTCAAACAACTAAATTAAAGTAAATTAGTACCTTGGCTTGTCATCTGCCTTCTAATGCCATTTACAAACGGTCTTATAGAAGATTAAATCCCTGAAATAGCTCATTCTTTCAGTATACTATGGGAATAATTGGGCAAAGGTTAAAAACAAAACCTTGTAAAACAAAGATATGAATCTATTAATTTGTGAGGTCAAAAATCAGAAACCTCTTCTGTTTTAAGGAAAAGAATTTCAGTGCCACTAGTCATCTTAGTGAAAAGTACTGGTTAACAGCTGACATGTTCTGCTCAGTTGATATATACTTTTCTATATATAATTGGGAATTAATTACTTAAGTGGCCTCCCAAGATTATTATTATTGGAGTAAAGTCGGTCTTTTAGGAGTACATTCATTTGTGTAGCCATTGAATCTAGGGGTGGAAAGCTTCTCCCTGTAAGAGTGTTGTTAATTTATGTTTTCATGTATAGGATTGAATCCTCAATAAGCATCTGATGCTCCTGAAGGAATTGGAAAGTTTGAGAAAGTGGAAAAGTTTGAGAAAGCAATAAGATCAAACAATCCGGTATATCAAATATAGATGATTCTAATGGGATATATAAAGACTTAAATTTAATGAAGTTTCAAGTGAATTATGGGTTCCTAGTTTGATGTTTCCCTTATAGCTCTATTATTAAAAAGATCAGAACTCTAAGGTCTGAGCTAGTTTTCACAACATGAACTAGTTATTGGAGAAGGAAAATTTGACAGACCATGCCAACTTGTATTGAGATCTGTTTTGTAAGAGATTTTAGCAGGAACATCTGAGGACTTTCTACAAGTAATTTGGAACCAGAAAAATAATTCTACTGAAGAGTGGCTCCAAAGGATGACGTTTCCAGATTTCCCTGAGAAAAGATGTTCCAGGGACCAGACAACTACATGGGACATCTGAATTCCAAGATGAAATTTGCTAATTAAATGTACATTGGGAGTGGGTTGGTGGTCATCACAGTACTACTTCAGTTTTTTTGTTTCACTGTATCTGAATACAGACTTTACTCACTTATTTTGACATCATGTAAACTTCCACTCTAAAATTAGTCGATGGCTTTAGATATTCTTGTGCTGGCTTGTGTTATGACTCAAGCATATTGTCCTTACATTAACTTATCAGGAAAAATTATGATGCATCTTCCATTGACAAAAAAGGGGAAATTAAGTAAATCAAACAATTCTAATCCCATTTTGTAATTGATTCTATTCTCTATCACCCCCAATATGTTGTAAAATTACCCAACCCACGTTCATTTGTCTCTGAGCCTTAATTCAGAAACTCAGTTGGCCTGTACTGAGTTAAGTTCAGAAACTGAGCTCTCCCACTAATGACCAAATGCCATTGACTCTTCCTTCACGATCCAAAAATTGTGAAAATTATGGTCATTTTCTTATTGGTCATGTTGTTTTCCTACCTGTGCTTGTATTGCTGTTGTGGTTTATGCCTCCATTATAACTCATTGGTAGACTCCTCTGCTTCCTCCGTGGTAACGCAACCATTTGTACACCACTTGGGGAACTTTGAAAACGATATTATCAGAAAGATTGTATGAGCAGGTTATGATAGGTGAAGTATATGGGGGTGAGCTAGAAGGGGAATGTGACCTATGACTCCACACAAGAATGTAAACTACCTTAAGTATATATAAATAGCAAAAGAAGCCCCAACTATCCCATGGGAAAACTTGCATGTGACCCTGGGCCATCCCTGGCACTTTGCCTTCTTTGTTCTCTTTCCATATAATACCTGACCTGGGGTTGGTACAGAGATCCATCACACCACTCTGTCCTCCTGCCCCCAAGGACTGGGTTTTGTGAATAATCTCACCCAAATAACCTGACTAACCTAACAAACCCTGATAAATCTACATACATTTACTACTAAATGGACAGGGGCCCCTCTTTCCTTGGTGTCTCAATATTGTCTTGGAGGGCCTGTTTCCTTGGGATTGGCATAGCAGGACAGAACAGACCAGCCCCCTTAGATTTGGCCTTATAGTTGGCATGGCTGACAGGATAGTCTGCCTGCTACAAATCTTGTGTCCTTACAGAAGTACAATGGGCCTGGAGTCAGGAAGACCTGAGTTCAGATTTGACTTCAGACACTTACTAGCTATGTGACCCTGGGAAACTCACTTAACTCTTTGCCTCAGTTTTCTCATCTGCAAAATGAGCTAGAGAAGGAAATGGCAAACCAGTGCAGTATGTTTGCCAGGAAAACTCCAGATGGGGTCATAAAGAGCCAGACACCTCTAAAATGACTCAACAATGGAAGCAATTTAACCTGGCAAAAAAGACCAGGTCGATTGACCTGCAGGTGCTGGGGCCCCTAAAGCTTCATTTGCCGTTGCAAATTTCATTGCAAATAAGGGTTTGATATGGGATGGAGCCACATAGTTACGCCTCAGTCTGTAGTTACCAGACCATAGTATTCAGTACAGTACCTTCAGTGTAGGCACTCAATATTTATGCAATTGAATATGACAATGAAGGGGCGGCTAGGTGGCACAGTGAATAGAGCACCAGCCCTGGAGTCAGGAGCACCCAAGTTCAAATCTGGCCTCAGACACTTAACACAAAACTAGCTGTGTGACCTTGGGCAAGTCACTTAACTCCAACTGCCCCCTCCAAAAAAAAATATGACAATGAGACAGATTCTCATTCTACCCTACCTACTTTAATCAATCTATAATGTTTCTATTCACCTCATAGAGATCTTGCATTGCATTTCTAGCATTCTGCAACAATTCACTCATTTCATTTAAGAATAATAGTATCTAGGGGTGGCTAGGTGGCGCAGTGAATAGAGCACCGGCCCTGGAGTCAGGAGTACCAGAGTTCAAATCTGGCCTCAGACACTTAACACAAAAAACTAGCCGTGTGACCTTGGGCAAGTCACTTAGCCCCAACTGCCCTCCAAAAAGAAAAAAAAATACAAAGAATAATAGTATCTAGCATTTATATAGCTTTTTCATAAATATTACCTCATAACAGCCCTGGAAAGTAAGTGCACAATTATTACTTCCATTTCACAGATGGAAAACCTGAGCCAGAAGGATAACTCACTTACCCAGCCTCACATAACTAGAAAGTAAGGTCTGGTTAGCATTCAGAAAAATCTACTGGAGTGGGGCAGTAGGTTGAGGTCCTTACCAGGTCTGCCTACTTACTGCTGGGCTGGGTGGGTAGGTTGTTCAGACACTGAGCACGGTTTTTGCTGGCCTAGGAAAGTCACTGTTCTGCTGCTAAGCTAGGCCAGGAAGATCAGTCACTGAGCAACAACTGAGAGATTTGTCCTGGACAAGGGCAGGCAGGTTTCTCTGCCATTGGGCAGCTGCTGCCAGTCTAGGCCGGAGAGGTCACTTTTGACTGCTGGGCTCTTCTGAGGGCTCGAAGTCTCTATTGCACAGGTCAATCCACTGAACTCCCTGGACTACTCCTTGGATGGGCAGCTGTGGTTTGCTGGCTACTCTGGGCTGGATGGTATTGTGTCTTTTCAAAAGAAGAGTTAGGGGCAGCTACGTGGCACAGTGAATAGAGCACTGACCCTGGAGTTAGGAGGACATGAGTTCAAATCTGACCTGACACTTAATACAAAAACTAGCTGTGTGACTTTGGCCAGGTCACTTAACCCCAATTGCCCTCCAAAAAGGAAAAAAAAGAAGTGTTATAGCGCTTTTTTCTGATCAAGGGCTACAGGACTCTTTTGACAGAGGTAATGACTGTTAGCCTAACACTGGCAAAAGGGTCTTTACTTCAAGTTCCTCAGAGCCTGAGCCCTGAGCTTTGTCACCCCTAGAAAGGAAGTAGAAGACATTTATCCTCTTCCATTCAATAACCCTACCTGCTGTAGGGTCAGTTTTTTTCAGCTAAGGACTCTTCCTTGGCTTATGGTGATCAGTCCCTATTCAGCCAATTCTATTTCCTTGAATCCTGTTGAGGTCTGATACAAATGAGCGTCTAGGGGATAAAGATAAGAATATAGCATTTGCCAAGAAGTCAAGTTCTTTGTCTTTGCTGGCCTCTTTATATGCAATCGAACTATTCAAACCTCAGAATCTTACTAAGATCTTTTGTATCTGAAAGTCTTCTCTTTAACACTTCAGTTCTGTCTTCCCACCCTTCCTGCCCTTTTAGTTTTACCAAAGTCTCTTGAAAAACACTATTACATAGGGAACGAATGGCTTGTTTCCACTGGAAATGGTTAATTTAATAACGACAGCTAACATTTACGTATTACTTTACATTTTACATATACCATCTCATTTCATTTTCACAGTCCTATGAAGCAGGTGCTGTTATCCCCATCTTTCCAGTGAGGTAACTGAGGCAGACAGAGGTTAAATAACCAACCCAGAGGGACAGAGCTCCTAAGTATCTAAGGCCATTTTTGAATTCAGGTCTTCCTGATTCCACATTCAGCGCTCTCCACTACCTTGCTGCCTTTACAAGTAGGTCTGAGACATTATCTGAGATGGTCACAACCAAACCAGAAGACAATGGAAATCAAACTGTGCTTCCTGCCCCAGAAACTAAACAAGATACCATTTGGTTTGTCATCAATTCCCCAAATAAGTCAAGTCTTTTCTCCTTTTCGATCCCTGTGGAACTCATCCAAGGGTAGAGAAGTCAGGCGCCTCTGTTTATGGAATCAGTCACAGAATTTGGAGGCTGTGAGGAGCCTCGCCTGCACTGCTAGACTAACACACTCATCTACCCATCCCACGGGCTTCATGTCTCGGGTCTTCTTGTGTGCCTTTTTAGGTTAATCATTCTTTAAATGGGCTTTCATTAAGGAGTACACATATTCTGTAATCAGTACAAAGATATTAGCAAATAGAAGCATTTGAAGGACATTACCATCAATAAGGAACCCCATCTTGGACTGAGCACATTGTTGAGGAGTTAAAGGAATCTTAGTGAGTATTTAACCCAATTTCCTCATTTTAAAAGATGAGAAACATAAAGACCATACTGCGTAAAGCACAGACTGAAACCCAGACCTTCTTTCATTTTACATCCGAGTGATAAATTTCATAAGACATAACCCAAAGAAAAATCAGTCTCTGGCTTTCCAATCAGCCAACAAGAATTTATTAAGGATTTACTATGTGCCAGGCACTGTACAGCAAGATGGCACAGTGGAGAGGGCACTGGATCTGGAGTCAGGAAGACTCGACTTCCTAACCTGTAAAATGGGGATAATAATAGCACCTTCCTTACAGAATTGTTTTGAGGATCAAATGAAGTATTTGTAAAGCTCTTTGCAAACCTTAAAGCATGATATAAGTACTAGCTATAAATAAGGTCCTTGATCTCAGGGAACTTACAATTTAATGGGTTAGACATCAGGAAAATAATCCATGTTTAGGTACATAGACATATGTGTGGTATAAATGGAAAGGAATCTCAAAGGAAAAGCACTTAATGTACCACTATTGGTTAAATGATCGCAGAATGACTACCATGTATAAAATAAAAATGAAAATAAAATTGCTTGATGAGAACACTGTATCTTGTGAATATTAAGCTATTTTAAGATGCACAGATTGTCAGGAAATATGTCACATAAAATCACCTGCTGTTTGTCCAGTAATAATAAATAAGTGAAGCAATTACATTTTAAAATAACATTAGAATATTAATATCTAAATTCATCTTCATGTTTCCGTTTGTGTTTTTAAGATTGTGTCAATCATTAAAAATGCGCAATACAATCATTAACATATTTGGAAAACATCCTTCATGCAAAATTCTAACCCAATATTTTCTGTATCTAATGTTTCATTACGGAAAAATGAAGAAAGAATGGAGATAGGTAGTGGAGGAAATGGACCAATGCTACTGGCAATGATAGAAAATTCAATAAGAATCCTGTGTTAGTTAACAGCTACACTGATTGTAGAGTCAGAGTAGCTGAGTTCAAATCCCAGCTCTGTACTTATTCAGTGTCATCGTGGGCAACTTACTTAACTTCCCTGGGCCTCAGTTTCTTCCTCTGAAAAATGAGGGGATGGTGCAGTGAATAGAGCACAGGCCCTGGAGTCAGGAGGACCTGAGTTCAAATCCAGTCTCAGATACTTAATACTTATTAGCTGTGTGATCTTGGGCAAGTCACTTAACCCCAATCACCCTGCCTTCTCCCCTCCAAAAAGACAAAATAAGAAAAATGAGGGAATGAGTTTTCTTCCAACACAAAATCTGTGATTCTCTGATTCTAATTCCTCAAACTATGCAGGCACTAACATAAATAAGAAATGATGATAGAAAAGGTTTGAAAAATAAACCTAAGGAAAACATAAAAATATTTTTTAATGAGAGAAGTGATTTAAAAGAAAATATTGATTGATTTATCTAATTATTTTATACAATGCACTGGTGAAGAAAGCAAATGTTAATGATATGCTGTAAATGTTCCTGAATAGACATATGTATTTATTCATATTTTCAATATCTTATACATTCAAAGGCATTTAAAAGCATTCATTTTCTTATGACACGAAGCAATTATCTTCCTGGATTAGCATTACTTTAATCTTTTGTTAACTCCACCCTAAATAGAAATTAATCTTTTAAGTAGAAAAAAAAGTTAAAAATCACTTATTAGGAATTAGTATACTGATCACGTATGTGAATCCCGGGCTTAGTTTAATAACACAGACCCTTGTGATTTAGAGTTGAGTGAGACCTTAGAAATCATCCACTCGACCCCATCATTTTACAGATGAGAGAACCGAAGTCCAGAGAGATCAACAGAAATGACTCTTATTAATGTCATCATCACTATTATCTGGAATTAATGTATTCCTTGAAGGTTTACAAAGAGCTCTCCTCACATGCAAAAGATGTTAGGTAAAAGATGCATGTATTATTAACTCCATTTCACAAATTAGAAAACTGGGTCTCATAGAAGTGAATCAGCATTGAAAGTTAGATTGCTATGTTTCTCTTCAATGTAGTTTTAACTGACCTGAATTAAGGTTTGTTTGTTTTAATATTGTTGCTCCTTCTCATATACAAAAAGCCTGAAAAAAAACCCTAACATTTACCACAGCTAAAGTTCATCTTAAATTTGAACTTCCCATCATCATAGGTCCAATCTTTTGGTTTTTTTGGAGGGGGGAAGACAGGACAATTGGGGTTAAGCGACTTGCCCAAAGTTACACAGCTAGTAAGCGTGTCAAGTGTCTGAGGCCGCATTTGAATTCAGGTCCTCCTGACTCCCGGTCAGTGCTCTATTCACTGAACCACCTAGCTGCCCTACAGGCCCAATCTTTCAGGATAGCATCCTTGAATTTCAAGCATGCCTACCAAACTAGCCTCTCAGAATTCTCTTTCTCTTTCACACACAGCTGTATATGAAACACAACACACACAATGATACAGAAAACTCATCTTCCCTTTGACTTAAGAAAAACGGAGGGCCTAGGGCTCAAATTCCCAAGTGTGCACCTCTCATTGACAATGACAATGACAATGATCTCTGTCCCCAGCAAATCCAGAAGTGAAAAAATATTTCTAAGGAAATTATTTTTATACACTCTTTTCTTCTGTGCTGATGTAGTCTGATGCAATGGAATGTATATTGGAATGTATAATGGAATAATCAACTTCCATGATTAAAAGACAGAAAAAAATACCATACAGTGTCATTTCATATGTCACTAAATTTAAAATCTCTGGTCATTCAACTTGAAATGAAATTTACTTTTTTGCTATCTTTGAAGAAAAGAGTTGTTAAACAAATTATGATGTATATAAGAGTCAAGGAAAGACGTTCTAACCTCTTTAAAAATTCTTTCAAGTTTTATCAGTTCATCAAATGGCCCAAATGGAACCTACACAATTTTGTTAGGTTATGATTTAGACTTTTCTTTATCACCGATTTGTCTGAATTACTGTAATTTTATTGTATGAAGTGATCTCATCTCTCCGATCTCATGGAAGCTACAAAAATTTGAGCTGTAGACAGACATAGACATAGATTATAAATAAATGTGCCCAATTTCCTTATCACAGCCATGTCAAAAATGTTACTTACAGGGGTGGCTAGGTGGTGCAGTGAACAGAGCACCGGCCCTGGAGTCAGGAGTACCTGAGTTCAAATCTGGCCTCAGACACTTACCACAATAAACTAGCCGTGTGACCTTGGGCAAGTCACTTAACCCCAACTGCCCTCCAAAAAAAAAAATGTTACTTACAAACTCTTGTGATATTCTTTTTGCCAAATATCCCCTACTCAAAGCTTCGTTGGTTACAAAATGAATGAAATTAATTATCTTAATTGTCCAGCTTATGTTTTTCATCACTATAGGTAAATAGAGGTGTAATGAAAATCCAGTTTAGACATGGGTTCAGAACAGTTTCAGTCCCTGTATTAGTAGTTAGTAGTCCTATGACCTTGTAGCGAGTCACTTCACTTCTCTTTTCTTTAGTCTATAGCATGGATACAATAAAATTAGCATTCTCCTCAACTACCTCTTTAAAAATATTTTTTTTCATAATTCTATTTGCTATAAATGATGTTTATGGAAAAACACTATTACCTCTAAAAGCTGAATTTTTTTTAAACTCAAGCGTGTGCTTGGTGGTTTGCAGACACAGCATCGCATGTTTATGTGACAGTACAATGATACAAGATTGTTGCCTCCTTCTTAGCCTACCCCCAAGTCAGCTCCCTGTTGGGAACTCAAATAGGATAACGCAAAGAAGGTTCTCTGTAGCCATAAACAACACTGTAAGCTGTTATTATTTCCTAAACTACTTTGTCATCATTTTAATTTTAGCAGTATGAAAATCACCAAGACAAATTGTTATTGCTTGGTAAATTAAGAAGCGAGTTCTTGATTCTTCTCTTTGCCTGTAGATGCTTTCCCAGAACAAAAACACCACAGATCCATACTTATCAGAATAAAGAATAAACCCAGAGATTTATTTACTAAACCTAAAATAGATGAAAAGAAGTATTTTTGGGTGGTAGTGCATAAGCCCCCACTAGAGGATAAATTTCAAAAGCACTATCCCACCAGGCTTAGGTATGTGAAGCATATATATATATGAAGAATCTCCCCAGCCCAGGACCAGCAGATGACGAAATCTAACAGATTGACTGGCATTCTCTCCCCCACTCTGGGTGCTTGTCTCATGCAATCTGCTCCCACAGGGCTGAGACATTGCCTTGTTCTAAAAACATCAACCACACACACACACACACACACACACACACACACACACACACACACACACACACACACACACACACACACCACCTCCGATCCTGGAAACCAAAGAGATTAGAGTGCTCTAGGCTTCAGTAAACATTTGTTCTCTAAAGTTTTCTGAACTAAAGTTTTGAGCTTAATTCTACTGCACACCAAGAATGTACCACATGCATAAGATTAGGAACAATTTCTCCCCCCCCCCCTCATAATTTTCAATGATAGGTATTCCAGGGCATAGCTTTAGAGTGACCCCAACCTACCACCACCTCCACCACCCCCAAATTTCTCAGAACCTTAGATTGTTCACTAAGCTTAACTACCAAGTGGTAAAAAAAAACCAATTAATAATAATAACTAACATTGCTCTGGCATTTTAAGGGTTTCAAAATGAGTTATATACATTATCTCATTTGAGCATCACAACAACCCTATAAGATTGTGTAAATATTATAATCTCCACTTTAGAGAACAGGGAACTGGAAACTGGGAACATTGAATAGAGCATCAGTCCTGGAGGCAGGAGGACCTGAGTTCAAATCCAGCCTCAGACACTTAACACTTACTAGCCCTGTGACCTTGGGCAAGTCACTTAACCACAATTGCCCTGCCTTACCATCTCCTGAAAAATAAAATAAATAAATAAATTCAGGGTTCTCTGATTCCCAGGTTCATTACTCTTGACACATGGACATACCCTCCAATTTCACTCAAGCACTTCTATACACTGAATTCTAGACAAATTTTTTTTTTGTTCAGTCATATCTCTTTCTGATCCCATTTGAGGTTTTCTTGGCAAAGATACTGGAGTGGTTAACATGAGGAAATTAAACAAATAGGGTTAAGTGACTTGCCCAGGGTCACACAGCTAGTAAGAGTCTGAGGCCAGATTTAAATTCAGTTTTTCCTGAATCCAGTCCCAGCACTCTATGTACTGTACTACCTAGCTGCCCCTAGAAAAATATAGATTCCCACAATTTTTTATCTCCATGCCTTTGCTTTCCCTCTCTACCTGATGTGCTCTACTTCTTTCTGCCCAACTCTACATATCCAGCTCCTAAGGTCCAACTTAAGAGCAGGTAGGCATTGCAGTGGATAGAGCACCAGCCCTAGAGTCAAGAAGATCTGAGTTCAAATCCAACAGCAGACACTTACTACCTGAATGACCCTGAGCAAGTCACTTAAACTATATTTGCCTCAGTTCCTTATCTATAAGATGGGAATACACCAGAGAAGGAAATGGCAAACCACTTCAGTACCTTTGCCAAGAAAACCTCATGGACAAAGTCCATAGGGTCATGTAGAGTTGCACACAACTGAACAATAACAACAGCCGACTTAAATCGTCATTTCCTCCACAAAGCCTTCCCTGATTTCTCTTAGCAGTGAGTGATCTCTATCCTCTCCTCGTGGTGCCTGGCACATTGCCACTCCATCCAGCTCTGAGGATCTGGCTTCTGGAGAATCTCACCCTCACACTGGTGATCGGAGGGTGCCCCACTGGCAGGAGGATAAGCCGGACACTGTCTGCTTGCTCTGCTCTGCCTCCCCCTGTCTGAGGCAGCACCTGCTCGTTGTCAAGGGGTATGTGTAAACGTGTGGATTTCCCCAAAGAAAACCCCGCTCTGAGTTTCTCACCTCCTGAGCAAACTCTGCATCTGTCTTTAGTCTGTTATATTACAGTGAGCTCTACCTCATCACGTGACCTTGCCTAGCAGCATTTGCTCTCCACAGATGCCGACAAACATGTTTGGAAACATCAGGCTGTGACATTGATTTTGGAGTTTTTTGTGTTTGGGTTTTGTTGGGTTGGGTTTTGTTGGGGTTTGTTTTTTTTGGCATAGAATGGATACATAAATCAACAATATAGAATAACCAGCTCACAATGCACAATAAAACTCCCATCAATCAAATATAAACCCAAAGCTTCTCTCCACCACAGAAGTCCACAAGAGGCAAGAGTTTTAGGAGATGGACAGTTGATGTCCTCCCTCCTGGGTCACCAAGTCAGATGATACAGTCCTGCAGGAGGAGGTTTGAGTCACAATTCCAGCAGGACAGGGTCTTCTATGCCAACACGGAAAACTCTGGAGCAATCTCCCAGACTTAGGACTCATAGAACAGGGAATGCACTCTGGATTTGGGGGGGGGTCCAGGAAAATTAATAATAATAGCTAACATTTTTGTAGCATTTACTAGATGCCAGGCACTGTGCTAAGTGCCTTACAGTTGTGAGGAGCTACTGTTATGCTGCTCATTTTACAGATGAGGAAACTGAGGCAGAGGTTGTGACTTGCCCAGGGTCATACAGCTGGCAGGTTTTTGAGGCTGGATTTGAACTTGGGTCTTCCTGACTCCAGGACAGGCTATGCCTAACAACTATGCCACCTTACTTTTCTTGGTCCTGGTTTTCTCACTGCCGAGAAGGACTTCTGACCTCTTCTGGCCACAGCTAGCCCATCATAAAGTGAGGCGAGCAGACTCACGGGCCAGGATCTAGAAAGATGTAGGCCACCACTGCCAGTGACTGTGGCATGCCTCTCCAGCCTCGACTTAGAGTGAGTCACCCTTCTGCCACAACTGTGTCAAGACACTTCCCATGACCAATCAATCAGACTTCTCTATGTGCCAGGCACTGTATAAGCGCTGGAGACACAATAAGAGTCTCTGCCCTTAAGGAGCTTACAATCTTAACGGAAAAGACAACATGCAAACAAATACATATTTACTTCTCTCCATTTCTAGGCCAAACTGACTACCTATACAACGTATGTGTGTATATGGGGAGATGGGACGGGGGGGGGGGAGGGAGAGAAAAAAGAGAGAGACAGAGAGAGAGAGAGA
>JAQQSW010006743.1:0-13873 GCA_028646575.1 Pseudocheirus occidentalis | reverse complement strand
TATGAACAGATTTTAAGGTTCTAATTACACAGAATAGTGAACAATCCATTTATTCCATTCAAGGCAAACATTGACAACAACTCACAATATAACATCCACAACAATGCATCTTACCAGAGGAAATCACAATATAGTGTTCATTACAGCTTAACATTAGAATGGCTGCATAGATTTTTACCAAAGTGGCCACAGTATTTGGAACAAAGAACAAAAGAATAATCATCTGGTTTCCCTAAGGGGGAAATCCTCCTTACTTAATCATTCAATTATTTCACAACACAAGTCAGTCTTCCACTTATGGGGCAATCATAAGTTAACTTAGTCACTTATCCAGATTCACAATTACTAGGAATCATTACTCACTAAATACAATCGTTAGAAAGTTACACAAACCCTCCACCCCCCTTTGTCTAGTAAACTTCAATTTCAACACGCTTTCAATATCCAAGGAGAGGCCTTTTTTTGACTCAGGGTGGTCTCTCAGATTTCCTGCATGCCCTTCCATTATCCCAGCTTATACCTGAATCTACCAGTCGCCTGGATTCAGAGGCAGACAGCTCCCAGGTTCTCATCTAGTCCTCCAGGCAGTTCCTGGCACACGCTGACATTCATAAGGTCCAGCACATCTCAAAACCTTCCCAACCTTCACTGCAGGGAACTTAAGGATCAGCAAAGCCACAAACACACAAAGCCTTATGCTGGTAATGCTTTTTCAGTCCTCTAGCAGTTCAGCTGGCTCTAGGATGCAGAAGAAATCTCAGACTTCCAGGCAGCAACAGTCACTTAAGCCTTCCAGGAGGCAGCAGCCACTTTGGCCTTTACCAGATTCTGGTCTTATAGCAAATTCTAACTCAGTTTTCAGTCCAGAAGCAGCCCAGCTCACAGATTTTATTGTCCAAGAATTTCATGGTCAGGCTTGGGGAAACCAGCTAGTGGGAAAATATGATTAAATTGAATTGAAGAGAAATTACTTAGTGCCAAACACCTTTCCTGGAGCATGGTAGATGCTTAATGAATAGTTCTTGAATGAAACTGAATCTGTGAAATTCAGATACATGGAGCAAAACCCTTTTGTTCTTCTCATTTAGGAAGGAACAAGATTGTATTCTCGGGTAATCAAGACTTGGCTTACGTGTGAAGGTTAAATAAGGTCCAACTGCCAACATTAGAGACAAAGGAGGAGAGAAAAGCATTAGAAGACTGCTATTAGAAGATGATAGGGCACAATATTTAAATCTTGTTCTTTATTTGAATTTCATTAAGTGTTTTTTGTTTTTTAAATGTTTATAACCATATTTAAGTATAATTCATTTCCTAACAACGGTATTTAATTTCATAAATATAAAAATATACTGATAAAGGCTTTCCAGACTTCATTAGGTTGTCAAAAGGATCCATGCAAACAAAACGTTAATAACTTCCAATTTATTCCAACTTGTCATTTAGTAAAATATAAAAGTACTAAATATACTTGTGTGTTAAACTTCACTTTGGATTTGAAATTGTAGGGAGATTCTAGAGGCACACAAGTTCATGTTACAATTTAGGACCTTATTTTGATGATTTATTTCTTTTAACATTGAATGCTAGTATAGCTTAGGAGGATTGTGAATGCTGTCTATTCCAAAAAAATCCCTAAATAAGTAATGGATGAAAAGGCCTGTGCCTGATTGTCAGATAACTGATGCAAAGCCATTCTGGTGAAAAGTATACCCCAGTTATTACAATAGCACAAAAATGGGGGAGTGTTATAGGTATAAAATGGTACCATGGACTCTACATAATTAAAAACATTATTTTAGCACAATGTTACATTTTAACATCCATACATAATTACTCATAGACCTACAGGTATTCATTCACATGCATACACACACAGGCACACAGACACACACACACACACACACACACACACACACACACTACTTTCCTATTAACTGGTCTCATTTTAACCAGTAAGCAAGGTTCAAAGATTACACTGTTTTTATTTTCCCTTTTTTTAAAAACCAACCCACATTTTGTTATCCTGATGGGTATATAAATATCAGGTGTTTCTAGTTTAGTATTTTCAGTGTCCAGAAAATACAATTGTCTCTTCTTTCTCCTTATGGTTCAGGAGATATAGCCAAAATATCACTGGCAGATAGCTCTTGAGGAGATATTACAAATGGTTCTGTTGTTTTCATGTAACCCTGGGAGGAACATTTTCACAGTTGATCCACAGGTCAATGCCACACCAGTTCATCTGTTCTCTGGACCAGGTATAACAATCATCGTATAACCTCAGTTATAGTGGTATGAGTCCTCTTTGGTCCAGCTCTATAGTTCCTAGCAAAGGCAATCATGATAAAAATGAGAAAGGAGCAGGTGCAAGCTACAAAAAAACTAGAATATGTTTCTTTTTATAATAAATCTCCAGGTAATTCTATTTGGAAGTATTCAAATAGTCAGGAATTTAAAGGTCTCATCAGTTTATTTTACACAGTTTGAGAGCTTGGGTGGGTTTCAATAGCCAATAATCTGCCACAGTCTATTCTAGGGTATTCTGAGCATTCTTACTTCCTTTCAAACTTAGTATTTGCTTGAGGTTGAAGAAAAATGTGAGGACATCTCAGACATGGTTCTATCCCATATGATTAAATAAATGAATGAATGATTGAACTTATTAACTAGTTATTAACTGATAGTAAAGAACACTATATTGAGTGTAGGGTCTACGAACAGAATATCCAAGATAGCCTTTGTTCTCAAGAAGCTCAAATTATAATAACAGAAGTATATATAAAGATGGTCCTGCTCTGTTGAGGTTGTAAATACCCAGTAGTTCCTAAAAAACTAAAGATAACCTGGGTGGACTGGATGACAAGCAAATGTAATAAAGAAGAAAGATAAGGTGGGAGTACAAGAATATTTATTTTATTGTCATTTTGAATTACAAATCCATATTCATTTCTGACATGGAGACAATTTTTGGGTCTTCAATAATTGTGGCCACTGTGGGGGATGGACCTAATGTGTAGACAGCTGTCAATTCCTGTTTCCACTGGTGATGGTCCGATGGATGATACTTGGCAGATGTCCAGGATGGAGCTAATGATCTATGCAAAGTGAACTGGTGTTACTCAAAGAACTCCCAGGCACTGGTTCCTAGATCCTTCTACTAGAATCAGAAGTGAAACACACATTTGTGATTGTCTATAGCAGATAAATTGAACAGGTTTTTTGTGACTGGATCTTTAGACTTTAAGTAGTATTGTATACTTTTGTTTAAAACTTTTGTTTTGCTTTTTTATTTTGAGGACAGAAGAAAGTGGCTAACTGACCTCAAACTATATATCTGTCTCCTAGAAACAAACTTAAACACTTAAATGCTTGGCTGGACTCAATTAAAAATGGATGGGGTCCCAACCTTCACACCAGGAAGATTGGCATTCAGAGTGCCTTGGCCATATGGTGGTTGTGTGATCCTGGACTAGTTGTTTAATTTCTTGGTATTGGAGTCAGCTCCCCAAGAACATAAGTTGCATAGGTAGAAGAAGAATCCTCACTTAAGAACTCTCTATATTTAAATCAGCAGTTCAATCACTATCTTTATCCTTGTTTAGATTTCTGGAGGGAAATTATGTTTAGTTGACTCTTGGAACCATTTAACTGCAATTGCAATACTTTTAGCTACCTAGCTTTGGCAACCTCTTCTAGTATTAGTAAATAGGCCTAACAAAAGCAAACATTTACATGGCATCCTATAGCTACAAAACTACCGTGGGTGAAACTCCATTCTAGAAATCTCTTTCTCAATTATTGCAAAAGAATTCCATAGCAATGAAACATTATCTGGAAGTGAAGGTCAATTTTAAAAATGACCTTTTGTCACAACTCTATTTGGTATACTCCTAGTACACTTTTTCTTTGGGATAAAATGTGAGAGGAAAGAAAAGGGAAGTCAGAAACCAGTATCAAAAATGAAAAGAGTGAATTCACCTCCAGTGAAGAGGAAACTAAACAATTATTAGCAATTATTTAGCCCAATTGTATGCCAATAAATTTGACAATCTTAGGAAAATGTATGACTATCTACAAAAATATAAATTGCAAAGATTAACAGATGATGAAATAAAATGCCTAAAATAATTCCATCTCAGAAAGGAAATTGTACAATCCGTCAATAAAATCTCCAGGAAAAAAATCTCTAGGGCTAGATGAATTTACAAGGGAATTCTATAAAATATTTAAAGAATAAATAATTCCAATGCTATATTGAGTATTTGGGAAAACTGGTGAAGAAGGAGTCCTTCCAAACTCTTTTTATGGTACAAATTGATGCCTAAACCAGGAAGAGCCAAAACAAAGAAATAACAATAATAACAACACATTAATGCACATACAGACAAAATGATAAACTCAGAATGTAGAAAGAGTCAAAAACACTATCATCACCACTGACAGCCATTTTTTAAGGTAGAGGGGAGATATGAAATATAGAAATTTGGTTTGACTGACTGTACATGTTTGTAAAGTTTTCATTTATGGAGGAGGCGAGGGTGAGTAGATGGATTTTTGTAAATTTAAGCAAATACATATTTTTCCTTTTCCTTTTTTAAATATTAGACAAAAAGTCGAACTTAAACACATAAGAAAAGAAAAAAGAAACACGAAATAAGAAAAGAAAAAAATAGCATCACATTCACAACAGAACATAGGTGAGGAATCAGAATATATAACAAAGCTTATCATTTCAAGAAAGCATGCATATTTAACAGTGTGTTATATGCTGAAAGCTGTCCTTTTCTTGCTTCCTTGTAGTTTTTCCTTTGTTTTCTGCTGTACACTTTTTACTTTCTTTCTTTTTTCTTCCTTATTCCTCCCTACCCACAACCCCAAGGCCACAATGGATATATTTAGGTATAGGTTTTGAAATATACATACATACATGAACATATACTTTATCCTAGATATTCTACTCCTACTCTTGTTTTTATGTTTGCATCTCTCTCTGTCTCCCTGTCTCTGTTTCTGTCTCTGTCTCTGTCTCTATCTCTGTCTCTCTGTCTCTCTGTCTCTCTCTCTTTGCTTTTTGGAAGGGGGAAGGCAGAGCAATTGGGGTTAAGTGACTTGCCCAATGTCACACAGCTAGTAAAGCATTCATTGTCTGAGGCAGGGTTTGACCTCCAGTCCTCCTGACTCCAGGGCTGGGTCTCTATTCACTGTGTCACCTAGCCACTTCTGCATATCTCTTTTTTATATCTCTCCTAAATCCTCTACTTTACTTCTACCTGCAACCTTGCCCTCCTATTACTAAATGTAACCCCACTCCAGCCATTGTTTCCTTATCTTTTCATTCCCCTAAATCTAAAGACTCTTCTATATCTCACTTTTACCCTATTCCCTCACTCTTCCCTCTAAAGATCCTTCCTTTATCCTCTCCATGCTCCCCACCCCCTTAGTCTTTTATTTCTTTCTAAATTTAGAAATATATATTATATATGTATGATATATAATATATATATTATATATTCCCCTCTCAAACACATTCACAGTGAATGTAGGATTCTAGAACTAACAGTCCCACTCACATATCTAACTCTTCTGTCTTTGTTCTTCCTCTTGCACCTCATTTGTATAAGATAATTACTCTTTTAGCTGTTCTTGAGTAGTTTTACTTTTTTTCTTGGTATCTTACTGCTTTATATTTTTTAGAAAAGATTAGTGGGCTATGGGAGAGAAAAATGGATGGGAAAGGGCAGTTCATCCATGCTTTTGGTGTCCTGGTAGTGATCTTTTCTTTCCCCATGACATGGACAATCACTCCCAGTCCTGACACAACCTCCATATCCATAGCATTCAACATGGCTTGGGAGATGATTTCAAAGAGGTACTCAGGTTCCATATCAGGATCCTAGAAGGATCCACGTATCCCATACATCTGCTCTGAGTAGGTACCACTGACCACAAAGTCATTAGTCACTGTGGGACAGTCATTGAGGTCCAAGAAACAAATAAAGAGTACAAGCCAGCAATGACTGGGTCAGTGTAGAATGTTCCAAACTATTTCTCATAGAGGCAGGTGGCTACCATGCTTGTGAGGGTAGAAGGCTTGATTAGTTGTCCTTGTTTCAGTTCATATAAATTCAGCCAAAATTTGAGGGGCTAAGTTATAGTCTGTGCCAATGAAGAGGATCTTCTAGAAGTGGATGGTTAATATCTGAGCCTGGATTATGAAAGCTTCTGTCTCCTACAACATCTGCTGTTCTTCCCCTTCATGGCCATGGCAACTCCTCCATTATAGGACATAATAGACACTGTGCTAGCATTTGAGATGTTGCCAAATGATCCCGACTCCTCTCAACTCTGGCTCAGTTTTATTTTTTGAAGTCATATCATACTCAGGTCTACCCACATCTCTCTTATAAGCTATCTAATTACTAGTAACAATTTTAGACGTTGGTTTTACATTTTTCATACATAAAAGGTAAACATTCCATTCTTATTTAGTCCCTTGTAATTGGTCTTTGGTATCTACCAAAGGGAATGGTTTCTCTTGGCTCATGTGTCAAATCTTCTATTGAGCTCAGAGGCTTTTTTTTCCTTTTTTTTTTTGGACAGTCCTGGAAGTCTGACAGTTGATCACATGTCCATGTTTTTCATTCATAATTGTGCTTAGATTTGCTGGGTATGATATTCTCAGCCAGGAACCCAGTTCTTTCACTGTTCAATATATACTGTTCTAAGACCTTTGATCAATAGTGCTAGGTCTTGTGTGATTCTGATTGTGATACCATCAGACATAAATTTTTTTTCTTGTTACTCATAATATTTTGTCCTTAATCTGGGGATTTTAGAATTTAACTATAATATTCCTTCAAGTTTTCCTTGTAGGATAACTTTCAAGTTGTGATTGGTGGATTTTTTATATTTCTACTTTCTCTGTTGTTTAAATGCTTCAAGACAATTTTCTTTTTTTTTAAATTTTTATCTTTCTTAATATGTTTTTTTTACTTTTACTTTACAATATTCAGTTCCACAATCCCTTGAGTTTCTAATTTTTTACCCCTTCCTATCCTCCTCCCACCCCATGGTGGCATTCAGTCAAGTATAGGATCTGCAAATACTTTCACATTAGACATTAGTCAGGTTATAAAGAAGGATTGTAATGGAAGGAATGAATAATGATAAAGAGAAAATAAAACCAAACAAGAAAAAAACAAGAGCAGGTAGTTTGTTTCAATCTTCATTCAAACTCTTTCATGAGTCTTTGGAGTACAAGACAATTTTCTTTAATTATTCCTTGTATTATTGTGTAAAGATTAATTTTTATCTGAATTTCCAGGTAGTCCAATTATGTTTTCTTTCCTTGGTCTATGACCTAAATGTGCTATTTTTCTCATGAGATGTTTCACAGTCTCTTCTATTGTTTCCAACACACACACACACACACACACACACACACACACACACACACACACACATATAACCTCTTCATCTCTTATAACTTCCCTTGCTTCCTCTTCCCCAACTCTGATTTTCAAGAAATCATTTTCTTTTTTGAGATTCTAAATCAGTTTTCCTAGTTAATTGACTTCCATAATCCACCTTTCTTCTTCCATTATTTTTATTTGTCTTTTAAATTTTTTGTTGATTTATCTCATTTGATTTTTAAACTCTTTTTTTAAAGTTCTTCAATGAATTCTTTTTGGGAAAGTGACAAGTTGACATTCTTTTTGGGGTAGAAGAGGATTTCTTTGCTTCATTATCCTCCTCTGAAGATGAACCCATGTCTTCTCTATTCTCATAGTAATTCTCTATGGTTGGATACTTTCTCCTTTCCCAGTGCATTTTTTTTGGTAAAAGTTTAATTTTTATAATCACCTCTAGTCTTAGTATATTGGGGATGGAGCTTATGACTCTTTGGAGTCTCTGGAGACTCTGATTGTCTTTGGTTCTCCCTGATGACCTTGAACTCAAACCAAGACTTCTTGTAAGTGCCCACAGCCAGCAGTGTCCCCCCACTGCATCTGCACTCACCAGGTATGTGCTTGCTCCTTCTCACCCCCCCCCCCACTGCTCTCTTCACCACAATTGAGTGTGGTGTCCCTTATCAGCAGAGGTTCCCTAAATCTTCCCCAGGTCAGACACCCAGCACCCCTCACTGTATTAAGGATAAAACTTCCTGTGGTGGCACCATGGCCACCTCTCAATCCAGCTAACTCCGGGGTTTGTTGCCTGTTTTTTAAAGAGCTCGCTTCTAGTTGTTAAGGCAAACCCTAGCCTGGATGTATTTACTCTTCACTGGAAGGAAAACTCTTTTTTCAGATTTTTTTCAGTTCTTCTGCAATTGACCCAAGAGAATCCCTGTTCTCTCCCAACTCTTATTTGCTTTCATCACTCAATGTTCAGTCATAGGATCTATTACATATTTTTTGTGGAAGAAAATCTTGAGAGCTTGAAATTTCCTGACCTACTCCACCATCTTCCCAGAATCCTCTCCCTAAAATATAATTTAAAAAAAATAGACATAGATACCACAAACAGTTCCTTTTGGACAGTATCTGCCCAAGTATTTGGACTGTTGGATCTACTTTATGGATGTTCTGTCCAATCGAATATAATGTTCTGAAAGATGGCCATTTTTCAATCACAGTTTTATTTCCAGAGAAAGATCCAAAACTTTATGGTGAATGTGGATATCATTTAATAGATATGGAAATATTCTAAAGTTTGTAGAAAACCTAAAAATTGGAATACATAAATGGGAACATATGGTAGTGGTTATTATTTATACAGAATGAGTCTTTGTTTTCTACTCCCTGGTGGGCATTTTCCTTAGGAGTCTAAAAAGCCTTAACATTTCTTTATTTTGTGTTTTGTATTCCTATTCATTGGTTTACTGGACAAAATTTTCTCTACTGTTGCACTCTTTGAGAAATCTTGTGTATAAATATATGCATAGTGTATACTTTAAATATGAATTTTATTCTAATGAATTCAATAGTTTTTGTAGCTAAAAAGTAATTCATATGTTTCTTATATGGGTCAAATTTGTGACAGCTATTAGGATAACATTTATTAAAATCTGCCTGTTCTTTTTTCTTGTTTTCATTAAAGATTTTCTCAATACATATGTAGATAAAACTCAAAAAGATATATTGGGCATTGTAACAGCAATCAGTCTAACGGATACTTATTACTTAGTAACTTAGGGTTAAGTACAGAAGGTGTGAGCTCTGTCACCTGTTGCTGACATGGCAGGAGGGGTTATCTGGGATAGAAGGCCAGTGTGTATATATAAGAAGAGTTCTAGAGACAGAGAGATAAAATAGAGAATGTTCCTCCTGGTGGCTCCTGGTGAAAGAAGCAGAATTGTTCCAGCATCTGGGAGCTGGACTACTGGACTGAAGAGTTGAGTTGGAGTTTGTTATAGGAATCTGAAGACCTTCCCTGCCCCTAGGTCCTTTGATAGGCTTAAGTGTCTCTGAGAACCTTCCCTGATGTGAAAGTTTACTCTGTCCCATAAAAGGTGGAATGTGGTCATGTGGAGCCTGTGGCAGGAGGCTTGTTTTTCAGGAATGTCTGCTCCTTCTTGTTTTGTGATTGGACAGAGGGTCAACAGGGCTGTGACTTTCTCTGATCCAGTTTTTCTTTGGGGCTCACTTTGAGAATCTTGTGTGATTTGGCCAGATGACACTCTGGGAAGCCATTGAGCTCCCTGGCTTTGAAAACACAGATGTTGGTGCTTCCCTCTCTGGTAACTGAATAGGTATGGATGTAATGGTCAGATGGTTGGAAGCAAGTCTGCTGATCTGTTTCTCTGTTTGCTTGTAACTTCTCCTTGTAATTTGTTTGTATTCTGTTTGTATTCTCTGAATTTCAGGGTACTGACTTTTCCCCCTGAACTAGGTAAATGATATATATTTGATAGATTAAAGTATGATTCTTAACCCATTTTGAGTTGCTTTCCTTTAGAAAAGCAGACCTAAGAACCTATGGTAGCAGCCACCCTGGGTATGCTAGGATGCTTGTTGATACAGAGTTTTCTTGAGTGAGAGAGAAAGAGAGAAAGAGAGAGAGAGAGAGAGAGAGAGAGAGAGAGAGAGAGACAGAGACAGAGACAGAGACAGAGACAGAGAGACAGAGAGAGACAGAGACAGAGACAGAGACAGAGAGACAGAGAGACAGAGAGACAGAGAGACAGAGAGAGACAGAGAGTTTTTCTCCCAGCATCTGGAAGCTGACTGAGAACTAAGTGGGAGTTTTTCTTGAGACAAGAATCTGGTGAAGGCCAAAGTAGCTGTTGTTGCCACATGGAAGGCCAGGGTTGCTCCTGCTGCCTGGAAGCCTGAATTTTCTCCTGGGTCCTAGGGCCAGCTGAACTGCTGGAGGACTGAAGAAGCATGACCAGGATAAGACTTTTTTGTTAGTGGACTGACTGATCCTTGAGTTCCTGGCAACAGAAGTGGTGAAGGGTCTGAGATGTGCTGGACCCTGTGAACTTCAATGTGTACCACAGACTGCGAGGAGGACTGAACAAGGAACTGGGAGCTGTGTACCTCTGAGGACTGGATGAAAACCTGGGAGCTGTCTGCCCCTGAATCCAGGTGACTGTTTGATGGTTTCAAGAAGAAGCTGGGACCACACAAGGGGATCGGGATCCAGGGAATCAGAGAGACCACCTCAGGTCAAGATGAAGAAAAGGCCTCCCCTTGGATGAAACTGAGATTTGCTGTACACCAAGGGGTGGAGGGTTTATGTGGTTAGCTAATGATTTTATTTAGTGACTGAATGTTAGATAAGTGGCTGATTAAATAATCTATTGATTGCCCCATGAGTGAAAGATTAAGTATTGTATTATGGATTGATTGAATGATTAAGTGTTGATTATTGTTTTGTGAATTGACTTCATGATTAAGTAAGGAGGATTCCCCACTTAGGGAAACTAAATGATTATTCTTTTGTTCTTTGTTCTAAATATTGTGGCCACTGTAGTGAAAACTGTATGGCCATTCTAATGTAAAGCTGTTATATACACTATATTGTGTTTTTCTGTGATAAGATATAATCTTGTAAATATTATATTGTGATTTGTTGTGAATGTTTGCCTTCATTTGTAATGGAATAAATGAAGTGTTCACTATGCTCTGTAATCTGAACCTCAAAAGCTGTTCACAGTAGCATTCTTTTGGGAATCTGCTAGTGCATGGCATTACAGACACGTACTGTGTAAAATACTTTTGGAAGACAAAATAATCTCTTGGATTGATAAATGATATTTTTGGATCACTCATTTTTTTCCTTTTTTTGGAGGGACAATTGGGGTTAAGTGACCTGCCCAAGGTCACACATCTAGTAAGTGTTAAGTGTCTGAGGCCAGATTTGAACTCATGTCTTCCTGACTCCAGGGCTGGTGTTCTATTCTCTGGGCCACCTATCTGCCCCGATTGGATCACTTATTTTAAGTAATCAAGCCATCTGTCTACTTCTGCACCTTTTGGAGAAGGTTGTGGAAGATGGAGTATGAGAAAAGAAAAGAACATGAACTGATGAGTTGAAGGATTTGTTTTGGGCAATAAACTGATGGACATAATGATGAATTTCTGTTTTCTTAGTATTCATTTGATGAAGGTACAAGATGCAGAAGTTAAAAAAATACTTTGAAGATGAACAACTATCTTAGAATGTGCTTGAGAACAAGAAGGGTGTTTCTTGATCATGGCATTAGATAAAGTAATGACAGACCCTAATATATTTTAAAATATTCATCGTGACTAGGCTGGATTTAGAACATGAAGGAGAGGCAGACTAAACTTCAAAATAATCATAATAAACATTCTATATTACTGAAAATAATTAAATGATATAATAACAATATATGAAGGAAAAGCCAGTGACTGAACATACCACTTATTTATCTTAAAATATCAATAAATAGAAGAATAAAACAATATATAAATCAAACTAGCAGCACTGAAGTAGAGACAAGAAGTTTTCTACATCTATGTATCTATGTATCTATCTATCTATGTGTGTATGTATGTATATGTATATATATATATATATGAGTGTGTGTGTATGTCTATACACACATATATCAGACAATTTAAAGTACAACCATCTCTACCTTGACCAACATATCTTCTCAGACCATGATCATGGAAACTAACCTGGACATTAGGCCAAAGAATTTTGGTAATACTAGTGTCACCCAAAATACTAAATCTTTTAGACCATATACAACAGTCATAACTTAGCAGAGAAATCATTGTGGATCCAGTATATCAATTGTCTCATCACCACAAGCAACAGCTACTGACCACCTGCAAAAAAGAAGCAGATAGGCAAAGTCTCTTTAGGAATAACAGCACCCATGTGACCACTGGTCCTACTTAAAGTCTAGCCCTCACAGCCATCATGCTGGGAAGCAAGAACTATAGAGATATAACTGTTCCTGAATATGCTAACATTATGTTTACTGAAGACCCCAAAATGAAAGTTCTTGCTGCAAATAAAATCCTTGACTCATCATATAATTCAAAATTAGAAACTGATATTATTATATCAGTGGAAAAGATATTAAAGAAGAAGCACTAAAGTTATTTTTCATATCCTAAAGATGATAGGATTTTCCATCTGACTCATAGCTATAATCTTTCCTAAGATTTCTTTCTCAGACAATAGAATGTGAGCACCTTGAAAAAAAATGACTGTGTTACTTTTTATTTGTATCTCCAGAGCCTGGCTCAGTTTTATACAAAGTAAGTACTTAACAAAGCCTTTATTCATTCATTCTAAGTATTCATTTAAAACAAAACAAATCGGTGTATTCATATATGTATATATTTATACACACATATATTTATGCATGTATATGTATATATGTGTGTATGTATGTGTGTATGTATATGTAAACAAAGAAAATAAAGATAATGACACTGGAAATTTATAAGAAGCCACTTACATTTTCTTTCCTTTACTATAGAAATTATGACCTGTATAACTGTGTAAGGACTGTGAAATGACTATCTAACTACCCACATACATACAGGTATATGCAAACATATATGTATAACACATCTATACACATATCTATATACATGGATACACATACATCTATCCATACATATGTATGTGCACACACATTTATATGTGCATACATAATATATACTTATGTGTATATCATGCCCAAACTTTATATATGTGCATATATAGATATTATGCATGCATATATATGTATAGAACATATACCCACATTTTATGTTCACAACAGCCCTGTAAGATAAATGCTATATTATAGATATGGAAAATGAAATTGAGAGATGACCTTTATGACTTTCCCAACATCACACAATCAATAAATGTGCAAGGCAAGATTCAATCTTATGTCTTTCCAACTCCAAGTCGTAAACGCTATCCAATATACCATATGGTTGTCTTACTTGTCTGTGTCCTCTTCCAGACCTCCTTCTATTCATTTTTGTGTACTGATTAAAAATTTGCCAGCTTTTTATTTTCTTTCTGTTGCCTTCTCTGAGAATTATTATCATTACTATTTTAAAATTCACATGAGACATAATATATTTTGGTATCAGACCTCATTTTAATGGTGCAAATATTTGCTTTATCTATATTTGTTTGTTTTGCAAAAAAATGTACCATTGAATTCTATTATTAAATGTATTCTACTACCCTCCTATTTATGGGCAAGCTCATTTCATTCATGCCCACTTTTAAAATGAATTGTGTTTTCCTTGTCCTCTACTCTAAGCTAGAAAACAAACTGAATTATTAAGACCTTTATACATCCCATTCTCACTATTGGACCTTTATCTTATGGAGATCAAATAAAAGAACAATGACTTCACATGTACCAAAGTACATATGG
>JAQQSW010006742.1:0-13873 GCA_028646575.1 Pseudocheirus occidentalis | reverse complement strand
GGGAAAGCTCTGTCCCAAATCGCTGGGGCCCTCACAGCTGCCGGAGCTATTAGTGGGATGCTACAGCTCCCCCCCCCCAGCTTTGACTCACTGAAAGCACACCCCAGGACCACCACTCAAGACCACAATCCAGATCCAGGCCGCTCAATGCAAGAGCCCTTGGCCCTGATGGATTGCCTCAGCCTCCCTGCTATCTGCAGGCCGAGGTCTCTGAAGCAGCCCAGGCGGGGCCGCTGTGGCTCTCAGATGTTTCTGCTGCTACAGCCACCTCCCACTGCTTCCTTGCCCTGGGAGCAGTTTGGCTGGACCCGCTCTTCTCCTCTCGAGTTAGCAAAATCCACTGACCTTTCTCTTAGCCTTTTTTTCTTCTGGCCTGATAAATGTGGTAACTGTGCCTCCAGTACAGCCGATCTGCTCTCCTATAGATGCGGCTCCCCGCCCGATGCCCCAGGGCCTGACCCGGCTGGGGGTTTCGGTTGAGGCTCCCAGACTGCTGCAAAGAGCCCCACCTGCTGAGCTGCCTGTAGCAACAGATGTGCTTTCTGTCTTTTGGAGAGTTTTGAAGCTTGAAAATCTGTTTAGAGTCCCATTTTATGAGTTTTTTTTAGCATGTTTGTGTGGGAGCTGCAGTGCTTTGCTGCTTCTACACCACCATCTTGGCTCCACCCTGGCTTAATGTTTATTGATCAATTGAGAGGGAAGCTGAAGCTTTGTGAAAAGTACTGTTGTTTCTAAATATTTACTAAATACAATCCCTTTAATAATTCATTCTAGAATTTCCTCAGAAATCAAATAGGTTTACTGGCCTTTAGTCTGAAGATTATCTTCTCTGAATGCAGGACATTTGCCTTCTCAAAGTCTGGTGGCATCCTCCCTATTTTCCACAGTCTTTTAGATAACCCTAGCAATGGATTGCTGTGGCTATCAATCAATGGATTCCTGTGACCTAGTAGTCACACCTACCAGTTCTTTTGGCACCCAAGATTTAGGTCATCTGGGCCAAGTGACTTGAACCCATCAAGGGCAGCTAGGTTCTCCCCAACTCTCTTATTTCTTTATTCTTCTTATAACAATCTATTAGCCATCTTGATTCTGTCCTTTCCCATCCAAAGGTCATTCTCCTTGGAGAGATAACAGGAGCCAAATAAAGACTGATCCACTTTTCCTTCTCTGTTTTCAGTTATCATAAGTCCACCAATGCCAAGTAACATTCTTATTCTTTATTTTATCTGCCTCTTTTACCAAATGTAACTTTAAAAAACAACTCCTTTTCATGTCTTCAGTTTTCTCACCAGCTTCAGCTCATTTTCAGCCTTATACTCCCTGACACTACTCTTTCAGGGCTATGCCAATGCCCTTATAGTAATCCTGTGTTACCTAGCCTTGCTTCCATCATCCATACATATCTTTTGGAAATCTAAGTTGGTTGGTGGGGTCTCTGTGCATCCTTATCAGTCTCTCCATACAACTGCAATTTTTTCCTCATTGCAGTTGGTTCCTTTTATGTCTTTAGAATCTTATTCTTAAGCACCTCCCAACTGTCTTAAGGTGACTTTCCCTGCTGTAATTTTCATCTGCAGAATCCTACCTATTCTTCCTCTATGTCAGGGGTTCATGAACATTTTGTGTCCTGGAACCCCATGGCAGCCTGGGGAATCCTATGAACCCCATTTCAGAATCATGTTTTTAAATGCATAAAGGATTTAGGCAAAGGATTACCAAGAAAACAAATTATAGTGATATGTAGTTCTCAAAATAGCTTTTAAAATCAAAAGTTCATAGACCCCAGATTAAGAAGCACTACTTTGAAACCCTTTGAAATTTATTTAACTGAAATCTAGGATGTATATCTTAAGATGTCTTCCTTTCCTGTCTTCTGTTACCAATGTTAGGAGGGAGCAGGCACTTTCCCCCAGGACTTCTATCATTGAAACCCCAGCAACCAGTTCTTCCCTATTGGTGAGAATTGGATCCAGAATAGAATTTCCCCCTGTGGATTCCTTCACCTTTTGAAGATTGAGATTATCAGGAAGGCACACCAAGAAGTTACTAGTTGTTTTGCTTTTGGCAGAGAGAGAACTCTAGCAGATGTCTAGATAATTGAAGTACCCCATCACTAATATATATGTCTCTGTGCCAGGCTTTGTGATCTGTTTCCTAAATTCCTCACTGATTTTCTCTTTCTTTCTGGGGAGGTCTGTAGCACATTTCAATAACAAAAATCGCTTCTGTTTTCTCCGTCCATTGACATTCAAACAAATGTTCTCTGCCATGCTTCTTGCCTCTGCTTTCTGGATTTCCTTTTTAATGTACAATACCACCTCATCCCTCTTTTATCAGTCATGTATCTTTTGAATAAGGTATCTCAATCCAGAGTAGAATTCCAGACATGGGTCTCATCCCACCAATTCTCATGACCTCCTTATGTAAGAACCTCTAATTTATTTTGTTTATTACTTAAATTTGGAGCATTTGCGTTTAGACATTTGAGTCCATGGGGTTTTCTTGATTTTGTCCCCTGTGAACTGTGGGGTGCATTCATTGTAGCTATTGTCAATGGTAAGGGTTCTTAACCTGTGGTAAATTTCAGTGGGAAATTCAGATGGGAAAAATTTGCTAAGAATGCATTTGCCTGATGTCTCTTCAAAGGGGCTTTCAATTTAAAAAGATAAGAGAGGGAGAAAATAGTCTAGGCTCCTTTGAACACCAGGAAAATGCATTCTTAGCAACTTTTGTTAGGTCCACTCCATCCTTGGACAGGAGCCTGTCATTCCTATATTTCAAGCAGCAGTTTAGCAGTCCAAATCCCATTTTCAGACACCAGCTCCTTCACCAGCTATTCACTTCCCAAATCAATTTTCTCTTCTGTACTCCTTTCTTTTGATGGCCAAGACTTCTGTAATCTTTGGCAATTCATTCTAGGTCCCTGCTGGCTGTATCATTTGTGCCCACATGAATCACCAGAAGTGGGTAGTAGTCATCATGTTTGACAGGTTTTAGGAGGTGCTCTGCTACATCCTGGATACATTCCCCGAGAAGACAACAGATATCTCCATTGCAGTGGACCAAAAAAAAAGCTACTTCAGTACCTTTGAGAAGGCAGGCACCACACTATTCCTCTTCTATCTCTGGCCCTTCCTGGGTGATCCCTCCCTTGACACCTTCTGGGACTCTTCTATCATTCCTGGGATCATACTCAGCCACTTCTCCCTCAGAACATCCAGCTCCCTTTTATTTAAGACAAGCCTGAGATGTGGGTTTTTTTCAGCTGCAGATATCCGTGGGTCCCCTTCCTTCTATGGGCTCCATTTATCTACTGTGTGTGAGTGTGCTGTATGAGTGTTTGGGGACACTTCATTGGCCCCAATAAAATGGAGAGTGGAGAGGTGTTCCTTGAACTCCTTCACCTTCTGTTCTAGGAGGGATGCCAGCCTGCCCTGGGAACCAGAGAGAAGTCACTTGGCTGCAGAGGAGATGCAGAGGGAACCACACAATGCAAATCTCTGCAAAAATTCCCCAGCTCTCTATACTAATTGAGATTCTCAGCTTTGTCTTTGGAGCTGCTTGTGTTTACACCTCACCCAAGCACCTCATTAAGGCTTTTACAATCTTTTATCACCTCCTAATAACTTGCAGGTGACACTCAACTCCCTTTTCTTCTCTTACTGTTTGTTTACTTTGCTAATTTGGTATCTTTTCCACCAACTTTACCAATTTGTTTTATTTGACAGTTTGTTTAGCTTACTTTTTCTTTATTGACTTTGCTACCCTGTCTTCTACCCTTTCTCCTCAGGTTCTTCTCTAAGAGTCTTTTCTCAAGCCTCTTCCTCCTTCAGATTGAGCCTATCTCTGCTTTCAGGTCCCTTCCCCAAACTTGTCAAGTTCTCTCAAATTTCTCCTTCCTAGACTCAAGCTTTCTTCCTGAGTGCAAGGTACCCTCCCACCCCCTTCCCCAAACACCTTCATAATTTCCCTCTCCTTATTCAGCTTGAGTTCTCCCTTCTCCTACCTCTTTGCTAGCTACCTTTGCTTAAACAGTCTGGTCAAAGGATTTAATTAGTACTTCATCAAGTACTAATTTAGGGAATCTGAGAAATGGGCTCACCTGGACACGGATGGGGAATGGTCCTTCTGGGGTTGCAGCCACTATGATTCTTAGGGCTTGATACTAATTTGCACAATAAGACTAGGGGCTCCCGGCTGCCCTTCATTCATACCATAGATAATTTTTTAAAAATTTATCATTTACTTATTTAAGTTTTCAATATTCATTTCTACAAGATTTTGAGCTACAAATTTTCTCCTCGTCTTTCCCCTACCCCCTACCCCAAAATAGCAAGCCTACTGAATACCCCTTCCCCCAATCTGCTCTCTCCTATATCCTCCCACATGTCCCCTCTAACTTTATAGTAGGGCAAGATGGATTTCTATGCCCCAGTGCCTGTATATCGTATTTACCAGTTGCATGTAAAAAACAATATTTTAAACATTTGTTTTTAAAACTTTGATTTCCAGATTCTTTCCCTTCTTTCCTCCTCACCCACCCCCACTGGGAAGACAAGCAATTCAGTATAGGTTGTATGTGTGTAGTTATGAAGAACATTTCCATAGTAGTTATATTGTGAAAGACTAACTATATTTCCTTTAAAGGAGGGACTCTTGAAAGGGTATATGGACTAGGGAGGCAGTAGTCAGAAGTTAATTAGTTTTTGAGGAGGGATAGTATAAAAAGAGAGAGAAGGATAAACAGTGAGGAAAAATAGAATAGTGGGAAATACACAGCTAGTAATTATACTTTGTGAATGGGATAAACTATATGAATATTCAAATCAGCTACTAAGTGTAAAGTACACATGTCCCTGTTCTCTTGGGGCTTAGTCTGGAGCAGAGGTTCTTATTCTTTTTTGTGTCCTGGACCCCTTGGTGAAGCCTGTGACCCCCTTCTCAGAATAGTGTTTGTAAATGTATAGAATAAAATACGTGGGAGAAAAAAGGAAATCAATTCTATCAGAAATAAAGATGTATTTTCCCCCATTAAAGTTTGTCTTATTGTTCATTTGTGTCCAATTCTTCATGACCCCATTTGGGGTTTTCTTGGCAAAGACACTGGAATGGCTTGCCATTTTTCAACTCATTTCACAGATTAGGAAATTGAAGCAAATAGGAATTAAATTACTTGCCCAGGGTCACACAGCTAGTAAGTGTCTGAGGCTGGATTTGAATTCAGGAAGATAAGTCTTCCTGACTCTAGGCCCTGTGTCACCTAACTGCCCATTAAAGTTCATGAACCTCCTGAAATATATCTACAGAAACGCGGGTATACATGGATTCCAGGTTAAGACTCTCTGGTCTAAATTAAGCAGGGATTCTTAACCTGGGGTTGGTGAATTGGTGTTTTTTTTAACATGCTGATATCTGTATTTTAATATAATTGATGTTCTAAGTATTTTATGCCTTTAAAAACATGATTCTGAGAAGGGATCTCTAGGATCACCCATGGGGTCCAGTACACAAAAGAGGGTAAGAACCTTTGAGCTAGGAGAATAATACACAAACATAGAAGACTAGTACAGAAACACTTTCCTCCTTTCCCTGGAGAGCCCATGGGTGTGGAATATGCCACACACTGTGAGAAATGATGATTATGTCACCTGGTTTTTATGTTACAAGGCAAGGTTCTGTGTTGGGGGCTCCTGGGTATATCTGTTAATGACTATAAGCAACATAAAATGAAGATACCAATGAAATATCCTTCTTAAATTTTTGTTTTTTGGAGGCAATCAGTGTTAAGTGACTTGCCCAGGATAACACAGCTAGTAATTGTTTGAGGCCAAATTTGAACTCACGCCCTCGTGACTCCAGGACTACTGTGCTACCTAACTGCCCCAATCCTCCCCCCTTTTTAAAACAAGATATAAAACAAAGAATTGTGTGAGGTCTGAGAGGGAAGGTTGCTACTAAGGGGACTGGAGATCGGGGAAGGCTTACTGGGAGAGGTGACATCTGAGGTGAGTATTAAAGGATGGGTAGAAATTCAGCAAGTGAAAAATGGGAGAGTGGGCATTTCAGACATAGGAAGCTGGAGAGCATTATCTCTGATTTTCAATGATTTGTGCCATGGTCCCTGCCTCCTCCTGACTTTTGGTTCAGAATTCCAAATTGATCCCACAGAAGCAGGGTGGGATGTGTTGTCTCAGTCACAGAACTCAGGTCATCCATGGTCCCTCCCCCAGCTCCTTCCTGGCCTTTCTGAGTAGGCTCCTCAGTGTAGGGTTTAGCATGGGGGCAGAGGAGGAGAGGTGGATACCTGAGAAGATAGTGAGGAGCCTGCCTAGCCCCAAGGAATGACTCTGGGGCAAGCAGTAAAGAAGCACGAAGCACCAAATACAAACAATTCAAGCCTGAAGCAACTGCAGAAAAAGCGTCCTCGAATCAACTTTGTAATTCATGATGTGAAAATAATACAAGAAGTGATTAAAATAAATTCAGTTGTGCAGGAGGGGAAATGAGTTACTCTAGTGGTTCCCAGATGGGGGTTATTAACAATGCAGGGGATCTAGTGGCTGCCTATTTTAACTAATTGTTCTTGCAAACCAGGCACTAAGCTCAGTTGCTTCTGAAGGCATGCATGTGTTAAAATTTCAGTCCCTATAAGTTTTAGTGGTCTGGGGAATACCCTCCCCCATCCTTCTGTTTTGGTTATAGCTCCACAAGCTTGGCCCCATCCTGGGATCTTTGGAGGGGGACTTAGTCCATACAGAGATGGCTATGCTGTGGAAGATGGCCACCTGAAGGCATTCAAAGCCCCGTGGATTTCTGGGACAGAGGGTCAGGCTGCTGATGTAGGAGGTGGAGAGGAGCCCAGCGGGCAGGGGCAGGGACACACCTACTGTTTGTGTCACACATGGGGAGAGCTTCATGATGCCAAGTGTTGTCGTAGAGGTGGTGGCCAAAGGGGCAGTGTTCAAGAGCCAGAAACCACCTTTGGTGGCTCATGAGAGGTGGGTAATGCCAACGACCTTGGTCCAACTATAGGTCAGAGAAGTAAAAAGGAAAAACTTGAGATGGTCTTGTGAAGAAAAACATTGGGCCAAAGAGAGGGTCAAAGTCCTGCCCAGGCAATTGGCCAGCATGTCGGAGGGTACATGGCTGGTGAAGTAGCAAAAGTCCAGGAAGGAGAAATGGTTTATGGAGAAGTACATGGTGCTGTGGAGCTAGGAATTCAGTGTATGAAGACAATAGGGACAATGATATCTAGAGTGGTGAGGTGGACCTGTAAGATGAGGTGAAGAGTAGATGCCTCGGGCATAATTGAAAAGCCAAGGAGCAGGAATTTTAGTCATGAATGTTGCTTTCTTGATACCCATTGATTTGTGTTGGTTTTCTAGGCAATATGGGTAAGGTTAAGTGATACAGTAGAAAGAGAGTGGTCATTTGGTAGTCCTAAATCCCATCTCACAAATTTGTGTCACTGGTCACTGGGTTACAGAGTAAGAGAATGTTCATGATTCAATGTGGCCCACATCCACAGTTGGGACACACCACTTTAAGGCATGTCTTGCTGATTAATCCAGAGAATTATCCTGGCAAAGGAAGAGTAAATGTTTTTAGCCAGTGACTAGGACAATTAAAGATTTTTTTTAGGTTTTATTTTGTTGTTAGAGAAGTTCAGCTAAATAGGAAACTTAAATCATGTGGGCTGTGAGACTGACTAACAAAAGAGGTAGATAAACTCTTACACTATCTCATGAGAGAGTCATAGTCACGACACTATGAGGAAGAGGCTATTCAGTGGAGAATGGCAGTGGCTCATGATCAGAGAACCAGCAAATGGAATCACAATGAAGAAAGAAGCCCAGTAAACATTAGTAGATCTATAGGGAAGTATTAGCTTCAGAGGCAGAGAAGAGTTTTAGCGATGACATATCTCATGGATTTTTTGGCCAAGTCTATTCTTCTCCCACCACCAGAATGGAACTTTGTGTAAGAGTACGCCTCTTGAATGTATCAAAAGGAATATTTCCTTGTTATTTACAGAGCTAATCTGTTTAATTAAATGCCTTTACTTTGAGTTAGAGTCCTCTGTTAAAAGTAAAACATGGGTTGGGAGAGGCAGTGCAAACCTTAGGTTCGAATAGATGCATTATACATTGGGTATGCATTGGGTGTGAGATTCAGCTTTAAGGGGCCTGTAGGTGAGGGGGTCTTGAGCTACATCTGTGTTTAGGAAAAGAGAAACTCAACTTTCATTTTCTCCCAGCAGGGGAGCCTCAAATACAGAGTATATGTAAGTCTGCAGGACTTATAGTCCCTGAGGAAGGTGAATATCTATCAGAGAGGAAAAGAGGATTGTCTCAACTGTCTGTGAGCCCTGGTGTGATTCTGTTTTGCATTTCTGTTGGGTGAAATAAAGCCTTTTCTATATAGGATGTATTGTTAGCTCTTTTTTAATTTTTTCTGCAGAAGCCAAGATACAAACTACTATATATTCTGATATTCCCAGGGCAGTACCTGAGAGCAGACAAAATAAGCCAAATTCTGATGGCCCCAGGAGAAATTCTTGTCAAGGGCATGAGCCCAAAAGGGTGATTTGTAAGAAATTCTGAAGATTGAATTCAGTCTATGTAAACTTGAAGCTTCAGTAAAGGGCCACAGATTATATATCCAGAACCTCCAGGGTAGTCAAAACCATTGATTTTGTTCAAAGAAAGCCAGGGGAAATAAGCAAGCATTTGATATTGGAAAGAACAAATAACTACTTGCTGGCCTGAATTCTTCACTTTTTAACAGGTTGTAGTAGGACTGTATAGATGCAGTGATGGAACCAAAGGGGATGATTTATGACAGATTCTTTTGTAAAGGTTGGGTCAGCAGGTTACCCAAACAATCAGCCAATTCAGTGGCCAAAACTATTAGTACAGCCAGTTGTATTGGTGTTTAATAGATACAGCTTAAACTTGTCATTCGGGCAGCTAGGTGGAGCAGTAGATAAAGTACCTAGACAGAGCGCTGAACCTGGAACCAGGAAGATTCATCTTCCTGAGTTCAAATGTGGCCTCAGACACTTACAAGCTGTGTGATCCACAGCAAGTCACTTCACCCTGTTTTCCTCATTTTCCTCACCTGTAAAATGAGCTGGAGAAGGAAATGGCAAACCAAGCCAGTGTCTCTGCCAAGAAGACCCCAAAGGGGGTCACAAAGAGTTAAACATAACTAAAAATTGACTGAGTAACAATAAAGCCTGTCATTCCTCTTGCCCTGGAGTATGAGGACTGATGACATCTCACTCTAGGTGTGGCCCACTTTGAGGCAACTTGTATATCTTTACAAAAATGTAGATGACACTTGCAAGCTTAGCAAGACTGAAACATTTCCTGTAATATACACAGAATGTGAGTAGACACCTATCATTCTGTAACAACACAAAGAAAATGGTAGATGATGTGGAAAAGGTGAGCATCTTTCCCACTTAGAGTCAGCTATCTGGTGCTTTGAGTTCTCAGGGGAGAAATCTCAGCCTTCCAAAGGCATAAGGGTTGTGGGTCTCTTGACAAACTTTGAATCATTCAGACTTCCCAGCTGAGATCCCAAGGTGCTCAACTTTAAAAGCCACAGGGAAAAATTACAGCTTTGGGGAAAATTCTAGAAATCCCCCTAGCCTCAGAGGGTCCTAGTGTTTATCATTAGAAGTGGCCACAGAAATTCTGTATTCTAACCTCTTCTTTTTATAGAGGAGGAAACTAAGGCAGGAAGCAGGTAGCCTGCCCAAGCTCACACAATTAGTAAGTGACAGAGACTAGATTCTAATTTAGGATTGCAAGTATACCACTTTACTGAGTTAGAATGAGGCCAGGCACACATATTGCAATCTGACCTCAGAAATTATCTATGGGAGGTAGAGCTAAGATGGCAGAGTGAAAGCAGAAACTTGCTTAAGCTCCCACACCAACCACCTTCAATACATGTAAAATATGACCCCAAACAAATTTTAGAACTACAGAACCCACAAAGCAACAGAGAGAAACAGGCCAGCAGGCAAGGTCTATCACACTGAGCTGGGAGCCAAGTACAGTCCCACATGAGCCAAGTGGTCCTAGACCCTGGGTAGCCCTGACTAGTGACACAGACCAGCCAGAGCAGACTTCAGGAGAGTGAATCACCAGCAGCTGTGGCAGTTTCCAGACTTTTAAACCCATAAACACCAAAGAGAAAGTAAAAGGTCAGTGGGGAATTGTTGAAACCAGGTGATGGAAGAGCATGGTTTGGCCTCTGCACTCAGGGTGAGAGGTGCAACAGAGGTGCAGTGCTGCAGCTGCTGCATGGCTGCCTCCAGAGCCCCTGGCTTGCAGATCATAGGGGGACCAAGCAAACATTCAGAGGGTAATTGCTCTAGCTTTGACCCGCCTGGATCTGGGTTGCAGTCTTGGGTGGTGGTCCTAGGGTGAATGTGCCAGAGCTTGTGGAAGCTGTAGAGAGGGCACCCTCCTCATAGCTCTGAGTACATTTGCAAAAACCCCAGTTATTTGGGACACAGCTCTCTACACTCTGGAAGCAGAGTTCTACTGTGGCAAAGAGCTCAAAAGTCAAGTAATTGGCTGGCAAGATGAGCAAGCAGAGGAAGCACAATCATACCACAGAATCCTTTTTTGGGGACAAAAAAGGTCAAAACATGGAAACAGAAGAAGTCAACAACAAAGTCAAAACTCCTGCATCAAAAGCTTCCAAGAAAAATATAAACTGGTTACAGGCCATGGAGGAGCTTAAGAAGGATTTTGAAAATCAAGTAAGAGAAGTGGAGGAAAAATTGGGAAAATAAATGAAAATGATGCAAGAAAATAATGAAAAGTGAGTCAACAGCCTGCTAAAAGAGACCCAAAAAATACTGAAGAAAATAACACCTTAAAAATAGACTGACTCAAATGGCAAACGAGGCACAAAAAGCCAATAAGGAGAAGAATGCCTTAAAAAGTCAAATTGGCCTAATGGAAAAAGAATCTCAAAATCTCACTGAAGAGATTCCTTCAAAATTAGATTGGAGCAACTGGAAGCTAATGACTTTATGAGAAATCAAGATACAAAAAAATGAAAAAATAGGAGGCAATGTAACTACAGAAATGTTCTGCATAACTACACATATACAACCTATATTGAATTGCTTATCTTCCCAGTGGGAGTGGGTGAGGAGGAAAGAAGGGGAAGAATCTGGAAATCAAAGTTTTAAAAACAAATGTTAAAACAATTGTTTTTTACATGCATCTGGTAAATAAGATATACAGGCACTGGGGTACAGAAATCCATCTTTCCCTAGTAGAAAGTTAGAGGGGGAATTGGGGAGGATATGAGAACAGACTGGGGGAAGGGGTATTCAGTAGGCTCGCTATCTTGGGGTGAGGGATAGGTGAAAGATAGGGAGAAAATTTATAACTCAAAATCTTGTGGAAATGAATGCTGAAAACTAAAAATAGATAATAAAAAATTAAGTAAACAGTTTAACAGTTTAATCCTGTATAATTAGGCTTTCATGTTTACCTTTTGTTTCTTGTGGTTCTCTGTAAGTCAAATTTTCTGTTCAGTTCTTGTCTTTTCCTCAAGAATACCTTAAAGTCCTTTAAAGTTCATTAAGTATCCATTTTTTTTCTTGCAGGATTACACTCAGTTTTGCTGGGCAGGTTATTCTTGGTTGTAAACCTAGCTCCTTTGCCCTTTGAAATATTATATTCCACACCCTTAGGCCTTTTAGAAGGTGAGTGAAATTAGAGTCAGCTATCTGGTGCTTTGAGTTCTCAGGGGAGAAATCCCAGCCTTCCAAAGGCGGAAGGGTTGTAGGTCTCTTGACAAACTTTGAATCATTCAGACTTCCCAGCTCAGATCCCAAAGGTGCTCAACTTTAAAAGCCACAGGGAAAAATTACAACTTTGGGGAAAATTCCAGAAATCCCCTAGCCTCAGAGGGTACTAGTGTTTATCATTAGGAGTGGCCACTTACCACACACTCCAGGCCTTGTAGAAGCTGTTAAATCTTATGTAGCTCCATAATATTTAAATTGTTACTTTCTAGCTGCTTATAACATTTCTCCTTGACCTGGGAGCTTTGAAACTTAGCTTTAATGTTCCTGTGAATTCTGATTTGGGGATCTCTTTCAGGCAGAGATTGGTGGATTTTTTTCAATTTTATTTTACTCTCTAGTTCTAGAATTTTCTTGTAGTGTCTAGACTATCTTTTTTGATCATAACTTTCAGATAGTCTGACAATTCTTATGTTATCTCTCCTTGATCTGTTTTTCAGGTTAGTTGTTTTTCTAATGAAATGTCTTGAATTCTCTTTTTTTCATTCTTTTGATTTTGTTTTATTATTTCTTGATGTCATTAGATTCCTCTTGTCTGATTCTAATTTTTAGGAGTTATTTTCTTTGATAGGTTTTTGGATCTCTTTTTTCCACCTGGTTGATTTGCTTTTCATAATTTTCTTGCTTTTCTTCTTCTTTTCCCAATTTTTCTCAACCTCTCTTATTTGATTTTTAAAGTCCTTTTAAAGTTCTTCCAAAAACTCTTTTGGGGCATGTGACTATTTTACATTTTACTTTGAAGCTTTACAAATAGCTGTTTTGACTTCACTGTCCTCTGAGTTTGAACCCTGATCTCTATCACTATAATAGCTATCTACAGTAGGGTTCTTTCTCTGTTTCTTAATATTTTTTTTTATTTTTGGAGAGGGGAATGCAGGACAATTGGGGTTAAGTGACTTGCTCAGGGTCACACGGCCAGTAAGTGTTAGGTGTCTGAAGCCAGATGAGAACTCAGGTCTTCCTGACTCCAGGGCCAGTGCTCTCTTCACTGTGCTACCTAGCTGCCCTTTTTACTAATTTGTTAATGACCCAATTCTTGACTGTTAATTTTTTGTTAGGGTGTTTGGGAATGTCCCAAGTTTCAGGTTTTTCCTCCCAGTTATTTCTGAGCTCTATCTGGAGGTCTTTGACCTCTTGGTTTTTCCAGTGTCCTAAAATCCAAGGCCAGGTGTGGTCACTGCCATTCTGGCTCACCCCTTGGTCTCTTCTCGACCTCAGGTACTCTTCTTTGTTCTCCCTTTCCAGTGTGTCTCTGGTACTCAATGAAACTTGGCTTTCTCCTGAAGATACCACATTTTTCTGTACTGTCTCCAAGTCTCCAAGTTTCTGCTCTCACATAAGGCCAGGAGAAGAGGTTCACATGCTTTTTGGTGGTGCAGTAGATAAAGCACTGGGCATAGAGTCAGGAAGCCCTGAATTCAAATCCAACCTCAAACACTTCCTAGCTGTGTGAGCTGACACAAGTCATAACCTTTGTTTGCTTTGGTTTCCTCAACTATAAAATGGGCACCTACTTCATGGGATTGTTGTGAGAATCAAATAAGGTAATATTTGTAAATTGCTTAACACAGTAACATAGTCCATAGTAGGTACTACATAAATGTTAATCACCTTCTCTTCAGTCTGAGCATCTCTTAGTAACCAACTCTTCTCCTTTAAAGTTCTCAAGGGGCAGCAAGTTGGTGCAGTGGCTAGGGCAGAGATCCTGGGGTTAGGAGGAGGGCCTGAGTTCAAATCCAGCCCCAGACACTTACTAGCTGTGTGATCCTGGGCAAGTCACTTAACCCTGATTGCCTCAAAAAAAGTTCTCTTTATTCTGTCCAGATCTTTGTTGCTGTCATTTCTGGATCTCTGGGTCACTTTCCCTCTTTCTTCTCCATGGAGCAGATTAACTCAGATGGCAAAAGAGGCCCAAAAAGCCAATGAGGAGAAGAATGCATTAAAAAGTTGAATTTGCCAGATGGAAAAAGAATCTCAAAAGCATTCTGAAGAGAATAATTCCTTCAAAATTAGAGTGGAGCAAATGGA
>JAQQSW010006741.1:0-13874 GCA_028646575.1 Pseudocheirus occidentalis | reverse complement strand
CACACACATGCACACACACACACACACACACACACATATACGTTTTTAACATTTGATTATAGTACTTTCAATTCTAGATCCTTTCCCTTCCTCACTCATCACCCACCGCCACTGGAAGGACAAGCAATTCAATACAGGCTTTACACGTGTAATTACACAGGACATCTCCACAGTGGACATATTGTGAGAGACTGATTATATGTCCCTTCTTCCTATCCCTCTCCCCCTTGTTCTATTCTCTACCCTGTCCCTGTCCCTTTACAGAAGTGTGTGCTTCCAGCAACCCTTTCCCCCACTGTCCATCATCCTCTCCCCTCTGTCATCCCACCTCTCATTCCCATCCCCCCTACTCTCCTGTGTGGTAAGATACCCAGTTTAGAGTTTATGTCCTTCTTTCCCTAAGCTAAATTAAATGAGAGCAAGGTGGGGTCAAACTATTCATAAGTTGCCACAACTCCTTATTACCATAAGCCTCATTTTATCTCTGATAGGAGTTAAATGGACTTTTTTGTGTTAGGCTAGAAACCATAATACCATTTGCAAAATAGTTCCTAAGGAAAAAAAGTGCTTCCTTGATTCCAATTAGTTTATAAATGACTTTAAGGGTCTATACCTTTATGGATTCCAGAATGTTCATATTGTTTTATACAAAGGCAAGATATATATATATGAAAGGTTAAAAGAGTTAATTAAGATTATTTCAATGATACCATCTCTAGTTCTTATTGATTACTTAAGTGGTAGCAATTTTTCATAAAGCTCAGAGTAAAATAATTCACATTTTTATTTAAACATAAATTCACATAATGCTTACTCCATAGAATTTGTAATATGATATCATGTATGACTAGTCATTTTAAATCACTTTTATCTCTGGAAACACTACATATGATATTTAAAGTGTGATAAGGCTTAACAGCGTGTATCTATGGTGATTTGAGCCAATCCCTTCCACAGTCCCTGTCTTGGACCTGATAAACACTCTCATTTCCTGTGGATTTTACTAGTAATGAGTCAATTTATGGTGCTCCAGAAGAAATAGGGGCATGGGCTGAAAATAGAGATGGAGGAAGGAGGGAAAAGAAAATAAGAAAAAAAATAAAATTGCATTGTAAATGAGAACACTTCCTAAACCAAACTCTTGTAAGATAAATGTGTAGGTGATACACTATTACGTTGTTGGAGTGGCTATAGATTGATCCAACTAGTTGTGAAAAACATTTTGTAATTATGTTAAGAAAGTAACAAACATAGATACCTTTTGACCCAGACTGTATACTCCTAGGAGGTAGAAGACAGAGAAAAGGTCACATAAACACTGAAATATTTATACATACCCTTTAATAGCTAAGAAATGGAAAGGAAACAGATTTCCATTCACTGAGGGATTATTGAGCAAACTATGCTACAGGAATAATGAAATAGTCCTATATCATAAGTAATTATGAATATGAAAATTCAGAGAGGTATGACTGAATGCATGCAAAAAGAAATAAGCAATGTGGAAATAAAATGCATATTGAAAACAATATAAATAGGAGAGGAAGAAGAAGAAGGAGAAGGAGGTGGAGGAGGAGGAGGAGTAGAAGAAGAAGAAGAAGAAGACAAAGAAGAAGAAGAAGAAGAAGAAGAAGAAGAAGAGGAAGAGGAAGAAGAAGAAGAAGAAGAAGAGGAGGAGGAGGAG
Source organism: Pseudocheirus occidentalis (assembly GCA_028646575.1). Lineage (NCBI taxonomy): Eukaryota > Metazoa > Chordata > Mammalia > Diprotodontia > Pseudocheiridae > Pseudocheirus > Pseudocheirus occidentalis. The sequence continues at coordinate 12,190 of JAQQSW010006741.1, read as the reverse complement.
GAGGAGGAGGAGGAGGATGAGGAGGAAAAAGAGAAGGAGGAAGAGAGAGAAGAGGAGAAACTGAACCCCATTTAATTTTAATGAGTATGCTTGTCTTTTGAGATGAGATAATAAAATTCACCTTTGTCTTTTCTTTGCAGAAGAGGGTAGTATACACATGGACAGTTGCATATATTCAGATTCAATTGATGTGTTGGTTAATTTATTTTTCTGAACTGTAATTTTTTCCACTTCCTTTTTAAAATTCATTGTTACAAAGAATGACTTGCTACACAGGAAAGGAAAGGTAGTAGTTGATTCAATCAGAAGTAGTTGATTCAAAATCAAAATATAGCAATACAATTGAAAAATTAGAAAAAAACACGTAGGTCATAGGGAAAGAGCAAAAGGAGGCAAAAAAGGATATATCCATAAATGACACACTTGTCAGTGGTAGTTTAATATAGTTAAAACATATGTTCATTCCAATAATACCCTACACTTATTCCTCATCATAATGCATGTTTGATTCTGGGCTCTTCTAGTCTGTACCACTTTAGCTCTAGCTCCAGTAGACAGGTCTTTCTAAATCAGAAATGTTTTAGGTGGGCTTGTTGTCTGTGCACCAACCTCAGTAGCTTCAGTGGTGAGCTCATCAAGAAATGGGCTGCAGTATGGTTAAATTTATAGCTACAGCAACTCTCAAAAATCAACTACTAAGTAATGGAGGCATCACAATCCTTGAAATTTATATGTTAATTCTCCTCATTTCTCAAAGTGTGATGAGCTAAAGAGGTGAAATCCTCTAATTATTTTTTTCTAAACTATGCCATATGACCACAGGTATAGACTGGCAAGCTTCATATGATTCATTTTCATATTCAGGTGATTTTTTTAATTAAAAAAATCTCTTAAGTGGTTTCAGTAATCTTAAATTAGGATCTTTTCATACTCTATATTGCCATGTTCCAGTGGAATGAATTCACAGCTAAACCTTGCACAGGGTAATAAAAATTGCTACATACTCAACTGATTCTGGCAAAAGAATATTAAAGCCCTGAAGTCAGTTACTCCAAGTCAACTGCATACAGATAATTGCTTCCTACTACTCAGAGATATAGTTCTGATTATTGGTCAGCCAAAAAAAAATCAAGCAACTCTCAAGTGATATCAAAGATCCACCAGTGCTCAAGTTCCTAAAATTTTTATGTTCATAGATAAGTATAAGTAAACTCAATTTTTAGCTTTGGCCAAAATGAATAAGTCCACATCAGAAACAGTACTAGAACTGGTATTCCTACTGAGGGGCTTTCCAGGAATTCTTTAGCTGTCAAAATATTAACATTTTATAAAATAATTCTTTCTTTTAAACAATTAGGGAAAAATAGTGCTAGTTGACTTCTAAGTCTCCTTTATCTCTTTAAACCTAATTACTTTAATATTACTTCATTCCCACACAAATTAACAAATATTTATTAGACATTTACTATACGCAAGGTACTGACTTAGGAGCAAAGAACACAAATAAACACAAATAAAAGCAATATTTCATGAGCTAAACTAAACGTTCTGTTGGGGGATACAATATGTAAACATGTAACTCAATAGGAAATAATCTAAGGCACTGGTTCTCAACCTGTGGGTTGTGAACCCTTTGGGGGTCAAATGACCCTTTCATAGGGGTCACAGGGGTCACCTAAGACCATCAGAAAACACATATTTCTGATGGTCTTAGGAACCAAGATATCACTCCTCTGTCTCCAGGCGGGTCTCCCCTCATGCACATACGCCCACTTATGAGAATTAAAGGGTAAGGACATTAGGAAGGTTGAGAACCCTTGATAAGGAACTACAAAGTACTAATCTCTAACAAGACCAGAAAAGGGCAATATAGAAAGAGAGAGGATATTGAAACTGGAAGAATGACAAAGATTCTGAAAGTTAAAGGTGATGTTATTTTAATTAGAGGCAAGAAAGGTTTGTGAAAACAGAGATTCAAGAGAGAATGCTGAGTTTGGTGATGCAAGAGTAGCTCTTATATGAATATGAATGAAACAAGTCTGCAAGGGTAAATCCATGTCAGATTGATAGAGATTTTTAAAGACTAAACCGAGGGGTTGTCCACATATAAAATTGTGGTTTATCATCTCAGCTATCTCCTGACTACAGGAAGACAGCAATTTTACTCTTTTCTCGTTGAATTATACTATTAGATGTAGAGGCTGTGCCAAGCCTTACCTTCTTTTTTCAAACCTTCCACAGTTTCTCAGAAAATAATGTTACCTAATACTTTACACAAAAATAATAAAGTGCAATGACTGTGAGCTCCTTCTGATGAAGTGTATGGTTAGGGGTGCTCAAGACACCAAAATATCAACACAGTGCATCCTGCCAAACGAATTTGACTGAAGTCTTTTCTCAGCCAAAGAAACAAGACCAAAGAAAAGTAAAGCTTATTAAAGATTCACCATGTTGCGTAGACTCTTGAGGGGCCTTGGTATCTATGACACTTGTATTGCACAAGTGGGCCAGGATAATCTGACACAGAGTGAGACTGTACTAGATAATTCTCAGGCACTCTCACACCTCATGGAAGCAACATAGCGTCTTACATACAGAAAGGTTGTGGCAGTAGTCTAGAGGTGGTCTAGGGGAAGAGTTTGGGGAGAGTCTTCAGGAGGAGTCAAATGAAATCAGATTCCAGTGATGAGAGATTAAGAGTGGGAGGTAGCTGGAGGCGACCTGGAGATGACAGATAAAGGTGGGTTAGGCCAGTTAAAGGGCATAACAAATTTGGGTATAGATATTTAGGGAGGATCAAGGGTAGGGGCTATCTGGATACAGGAGGGCTAGGGCATTAATAGACATTTGGGCTGATCCACAATAAACGGCTTATGGCCTCAGGCAAATGCCTCATCAAATGGGAAGATTCAATCAGAATTCAAGGGGGTTCACCTCTTCTCTTCTATTCCTTAACTTACAGGCAGTTAATGATGTCCCTCCATATTTTCTCCTTTATTCAAGTTCCTAATGAAGTGTACTTCTTCTTGTCAAAGCAAGTCCCTCTACTCACATCTTTATTCCTATTTCCTCCTGTAATCTCCAGAAGATAATCCCTACTAATGATGAAGCGTAGGCTCTGGGACCCCCCTTGAGCTCTCCTTTAATCTTTGAGGTATATGCTCTGAGAAACCCCTTGCAGTCTGATTGAATCTTCCCACTTGATGAGGCTTTTGTAGAGGCCATAAGTATTTCATTGTGGCTGGACCCAAACCTCTGTTACTAGCCTGGCCTTCCATTGTTCATCTGCTTCCCACCTTGAGACTATCAAAATATCAATTCACACTTGCATTGACCTCCTTAACTCCTCCTGAAGACCCTCCCCAAACTCATTACTGGAGTCTGACTTCATTGACTCCTCTTGCAGATCCTCCCCAAACTCCTCCTCCACACCACCCCTAGATTCCTCTGTATATAAGACCCCATCTTTCCTCCCTGTGTGTGAGAGCTCCACAGAATAGCTTAGCACAGATTTACTGTGTGAAAGCTCCATAGAACGACCTAGTATAGACTGACTCCTTAAGAGTCTACCCCATATGGTGAACTCAAACTTTCAATAAACTTTGTTTTTCTTTGCCTGAGAAGACTTGAGTGAAATTCTTCCTGCAGGACCCAGTATGGTATGTTGGTATTTTGGGGTCTCGGGCAACCTTAACCCTCTTTGGGGTAACCTTTTCACTAACATCCCTTCTAATATTCATTCTCTCACACTTTATTTCTTTCCCTTCTTCCTGCAAACACACTCATTTCTCTTCCAAAAACCAAAACTCACTAAATCCTACAACCCCTCTAGTTATGATGTTATTTCTTTTGTACTTAGCTTAATTACTAGCAAAAAACTTTATTTAGTATTTTTACTTCCTCTCTTCTCATTTTCTTTTACACAAACTATCATGTGGCTTTTTAATTCATTACTCAAATGAAAGTACTTTCTCCAAAATTACCCTAACTACTTCATTTATCTTCTTTATTTTTTTTTTTGGAGGGCAGTTAGGGTTAAGTGACTTGCCCAAGGTCACAAGGCTAGTTTTTTGTGTTAAGTGTCTGAGGCCGGATTTGAACTCAAGTACTCCTGACTCCAGGGCCGGTGCTCTATTTACTGCACCACCTAGCCACCCTACTACTTCCTTTATCTTAATCCTTCTCATTCTTGGCTTCTCTGTAGTTTTTGGCACTGTTCAGTGTTGTTTCACCTGGACATGCTCTCTTTGTTTTTGCTTTCTCTAGCCTTTCTCCCTCCCCTTCCAAATCCTCTTTATAAGTCTCCTTTGTTAGATGCTCATCCATATTATCTCACCAAGGGAGTTACACCCCAAGGTTCAATTCTCCACTCTTTCTTCTCTGTTGTGATGTTTAAAAAGTTAAAGAGACACAATGTCTGTGTAATTTAATCATTTTTTATCAATAATTCAAGCATGTTTATCAACAAAGGGATGGTCATATGGTTATCTCAGAAAAAGATAATGAGAATGTGAAGAGGTACCCACAGAGGGTTAGGGCTACCTGAGACCCCAAAATACCAACATGCCAGGTCCTGTAGAAAGAATTCCACTCAAGTCTTCTCAGCCAAAGAAAACGTTAAGTTTGTTGAAAGATATGGGGTAGACTCTTACAAAGTATGTCTCTGCTAAGCTAGTCTATGGTGCTCTCACACCACATGGAGGGAAGATGGGATTCTATGTACAGAAAGGTTGTGGGAGGAATCTAGGGGTGGTCCAGGGGAGGAGATTGGGGAGGGACTTCAGGAGTCAAGATGAGATCAGACTCCAGTAATGAGTGGTTAAGGGTGGGAAGTGGCCGGATCCTACCTGGATACCATAGACAAATGGTGGGCCAGGCCAGTTCAAGGGTGGGAACAGGAACATTAAGGGTGGGAAACTATTGGAACAAAGGAGGGCTAAAGACTTGGGCAGAGCCACAACTTAAGGCTCATGACCTCAGGCAAATGACTTCCCTGGGAAGTTTTACTTTCACAGAGCTTGTACCTCACAGATTCAAGGAGCTTAAGGAGGGGGGGGTCCCAGAGCCTACACCTCATCATTTTGAGTTACAATTTTTCTTCCCATCTTTCCTCTACCTTCCACCCCCAAATAGCAAGCCTAATGAATACCTCAAACAAGGTAAAGGAAGAGTAATTGCCTTCTGAATGATTGCTTGATCCCCCTGTGATTTCTAGGCCAGGAGCTCCTGAGGTGGCCCCGTGGTTGTTGACCACACAGCCACAGCACCTCTGCCACTTCTCACCCTGGGGGCAGTGGTTGAACCATGCTCTTCCATCCTCCTTCTTTCCAACAGAATTCCACCTTGACCTTTCACTTTATCTTTGGTATTGATGGGTTGAGAAGTAAGAAAACTGCCACAGCTTCTGATGATTCACTCTCCTGAAGTCTGCTCTGGCCATTGATTGTTAGGACTGCCCTGGGGCCAGAAATGCAGGGCTCTTGAGGAACTGTGCTCAGCTCCCAACATGCTGTGATAGACCTTTCCTGTCAGCCTGCCAGTTTGTCTTCAGCAAGAGATTTGTATCTCTCTATCACTTGTGTGTTCTGTAGCTTTAAATTTTGTTCAGAGTCATTTTTTTTACAGGTATTGGAATTGTTTGAAGCCAGAGCTGAAGCCAAGGTTGCACTTCTACTTTGCCATCTTGGCTCCTCACTGACTGCTGTATATTTTGAACTAGATAGCTTTCAGCCATCTCATTATCAATATGATTGGGTTTAGGCTCTGGGAACTCCTTGACTTTAATTCACTGAAGAATGTGGTAATCAAACTCTCTACCTAGGACCTTAACAACAAGATATGTAGGAAATAAGATTTTAAAAATCATGTTTCTCTTTTTTAGAATTGAAACACTATTAAAATATTAGTTTATTATGAAAAGGCATACATAACCATCTTTGTGAAGGTGCTAGAAGCTAGAGTGCAATGATTATTTATATATATTTTAGAATTTTTCTCCTTCTATATGCCCAATATTGGGTATATAACGTCATTTGTTTTATACTGTTAAAAAGTTTTGACTTTCAAATTCTCTCTCTCCTTCTGGCAACTGCAAACCATGAAGAAGGCAAGTAATTATTCTATCAATTGACATGTGAATTCATGTAAAATGTATTTCCTTGTTAACCACATTAAAATCAATAAAAAGAAAGCATATAAATAAGGGAAAAATTTATGCTTCAATATGCACTGAGATCAGTAGTTCTCTCTCTGAAGGCAAATATTATTTTTCATTAGGGGACTTTTAGAATTACTTTAGATCATAGACTTGATCAGAATCTTTCATAGCTGATCATTATGACAATATTGTTATTACTATGTACAATATTATCCTAGTTCTGCTCCCTTTATTTTTCATCAGTTCATTCAAGTCTCCCCAAGTTTCTCTGAAGCCATTCTTTTCATCACTTCTTATAATACAATAACATTTTGTCACAATCATATACAATAACTTGTTCAGTCATTCTACAATTGATGGGCATCTTCTCAATTTCTGATTCATTACCATCACAAGTTATTTTTTTTAAACAAATAGGTTCTTACTGACCCATTCCCCCTTTTATTTCTTTGAGATCAAGTCATAGTAGTGGCACTGATGGGTCAAGAGTTTGCACTGTTTTATCACCTATAGGACATAATTCCAAATTATTTTCCAGAATAGTTGGATGAGTTCAAAACTCCATAAAAATACATTACTGTATTTATTTTTCCATGTCCCCTCCAGCATTTATTATTTTCCTTTTCTTTCATCATGGCTACTCTGATAAACATGAGATGGTATATCAAAGTTGTTTTAATTTGCATTTCCTTTACCAGCAGTGATTTTTTATATTTTTGTATGGATTGGTTTCTTTTGCAGTTAACTGTCTATTCATATACTTTGACCATTTATCATTTGGGGAATGATTCTTATTCTTATAAATATGTTTTAGTTATGTACATATTTGACTACATTGTTTTTGTTTGTTCTAAAGTTTTTTTAACAGCATTAATCAAAATTATCCATTTTATTTCCTATTATTCTATCTCATTTGTTCAAAAGTCTTCCTTTATCCATGGATGTGATAAGTACATTTGTCTTTGGATCTTTAATTTCCTTTTGATATCAACATTTATGCCTAAATCATTTACCCATTTTGAAATTATTTTGAGATGTTGATCCATTTCTACATACTACCATTTGTTTTCTAGTTTTCCTAGAAATTTTTGTCAAATAGCAAGTTCTTGATCCAAAAAGCTGGAACTTCAAGTTTATCAAACACTAGATTGCTATGGTTATCTGCTATGTATTGTGTACCCGATCTATTCTAATGACCCACATTTCTCTTTCTTAGCCAGTATCAGATTGTTTTGATGAGTATTACTTTGGAATACAGTTTGGAATTTGGTACTATTAGGGAAACTTCCTTCACATTAAAAAAAATTATGGATTTTTTTTACCTTTGGTTCATCAAGATGAATTTTGTTGTTATTCTTAGATTTATGAAATCATTCTTTGATAGTTTGGTATGGCACTGAATATTTAAATTAATTGGGGGAAAATTGTCATTTTTATTACATTGACTCAGCCTAGCTATGAACACTCACTATTTATATTTTAATAAAGTTTTGTGTTTTTGATAAATATTTCTTGATTATATTTTAACAATCATTAAAAAATTATTTCTAAAATCTATCCCTCTCTCCTTCCCCATGCCCTCTTTGAGAAGGTGAAGAATTAGTTAAGTCATTCAGAACATATTTCCATATCAACAATATTGCAAAAGAAAACAGACAAATCAAGAAAGCCAAGAAAATTAAAGAAATTTTATAAAGTATGTATCAATCTTTATTCAGAGTTCACCAGTTTTCTCTTTGCAAGTGTATAGTACTTTTTGTCATAGGTCTTTTGGATTTGTCTTAGATCATTGTCTTAGATATTCTTACAAACTACCCAATTACTAAAAAAGATCTTAGACATATGTTTACATTTTGCAGACATAAAAGTTAAGCAATCTGTTTTTAAGACTTTTGAGTCTTTAATTAAATTAAGATAATCAAGTCTCTTGCAACTGATCTTTTGTATGTACCTTATGTTTCTCTTGGATCTTGTATGTTAAATCTTCTATTAAGTTCATTTTTTTTCTAGACAAAGTCTTAAAAGTCAGATATTTCATTAAATGCCCATTTTTTACAATTCAGGAAATTATGCTTAGCTTTACTAGGTATGTTATTTTCAGCCAGAACCCCAGTTCTTTTGCCATTTGATATATATTGTTCCAAGAACTGCAGTCTTTTAGTGTTACCACTGCTGCTAGGTCTTGTGTGATTCTAATTGTGCCACCACTGTATTTAAATTGTTTTTTCTTGTTGTTCATATTATTTTATCTTTGAGCTGAGAGTTTCAGAATCTGAATATAATACTCCTGTGGGTTTTCTTTATACAATCTATTCCATGTGGTGATCAATGGATTCTTTTCTATTTTTACTTTCCCCTTTTGTTCTAAAGTTTCAGGACAATTTTCCTTAATTATTTCTTGTATTATTGTATCAGATTTCTTTTTTGATCATATCTTTCAGGTAGGCCAGTTATTCTTGTGTTTTGTCTTCTTGATCTGTTCTCCAGATCAATTGCTTTTTCTTGTGAGGTGCTTCACATTCTCTTCTGTTTTTTTGAAAGCTCTCAAATAAGCAATTTTATTCCTATCCATGATTGCAGTCATTTACCAAACCATAACATCTGAATTCATCTTCAAAAATAACATATAAAGCAGTGATATACATAGCACAAAATAGTTCATGGGGAAGGAAAAGCAACTTTTAATAACTAACATGTAAATGTGAAAAAAAGATGGAAAGTCCCAATTTATTTCTACTTAAGGTGTCATGTGATAATATTTTACAATGTCATATGGATACACATATGTATGTGTACATGTATGTCTATATAGCATACATATATACTGTACATTCATTGTCCAACACATATACAGATAATTATTTTCAGTTTAATTTTGGGCAATTTTAATATGCCACTCTGTATAGTTGTTTGTATTGTGTTTGAAAATGCTTTCTTCACAAAACAAAGGAGAGAGCAAGAAAACAATAGAGTTGGCTTGGTTGTGATTGAGATCCTTTTGTTTGTTAAACTGTACATGGCAATGAATAGTTTTCCTCTGAGTAGCTCTGTGAGGAAGTCTGAATCACCATTGTTGTCAGAGAAGGCTTGGGGATGGATCACACACTCATTATCATGCTCATGGAATAACTCTCACTCTGAAAAGGATTTAAGAAATTGCCCTTCTCCCCCCTGCCACCCCCCACCATTTCACCATCATCCTTTGGACTGCCAGGCTGATTACTCAGGCTCATATTTTAGGGAGTAATTTTAGAAATACTGTCCATATCTCCTGAGCCTAAAGATTCATTCAAGTGATGGGACTCCATTCCTCCTAATCCACCCATTGGATTATCTAACCCTGGGCACACTGGAAAATTATGTCTCTTGGGTCCAGGAGGCACTGCATTCATTTGAGTATACATGTTGTCTCCAGAATAGGTAGAATCGCTGGACTATGCATGATGGGAGTTCCTGGTGGTCCTCCACCTCCTAGAGGACCTTCATAATTCCCAGGAGATGCTGTGGATGATGGTATTGAATTGGCAGTTGTTGAATTTGGCAAAGGTCTATCAACACCTTGTTCATTCCAGGCATTACAGGGCCACCTAAAGAATTCAGAGGGGAGCTCATTGTAACTCTATAATTATGTGGCCCTAAGGGTACCATTCCTCTTGGAGGGGTCATTCTCTGCATTGGTCCATCCATATTTGGATGTCCTTGTTGTTGTGTTGAGTCCATTCAAATATTCAGTAATGGCTGACTTCCTGGGACATCTCCAAGTGCCTGGGTAGGTATTCTCAGTGGTGGTCTTGGACCTCCAGGGTACCGAGGTAACCTGAAAGGGTGAAAGATTCCTGGTGGTACAGGACCTACTGGCATGCCATCTCCTGTGAGAATGTTTCCTAGCACTAGACTGGGAGCACTTGGACCCAAGAGCAGCACTCTTCTCATTCTTCCCTTGCTTCTTTTATTTGAAAGTCAAATTTTCTGTTCAGTTCTGTTTTTTCGATCAAGAATACTTTAAAGTCCTCTATGTCACTGAATAACCATATTTTCTCCTGAAGCATTATACTCAGTTTTGCTGGATAGGTGATCCTAGCTACTTTGACCTCTGGACTATCATATTCCAAGTTCTTTGATCCCTTAATGTTGAAGCTGCTAGATCTTTTGTTATCCTGATTGTTTTCCCACAATACTCAAATTGTTTCTTCCTGATGGCTTTTAATATTTTCTCCTAGACCTAGGAGCTCTGGAATATTCCTATGATATTCCTAGGAGTTTCCAGGATCTTTTTCCAGAGGATATCAGTGAATTATTTCAACTTCTATTTTGTCCTCTGGTTTCTAGAATATCAGGGCAATTTTCTTTGAGAATTTCTTTTCTTTTCTTTGTAAGAATTACTTGAAGGATGATGTCTAGGGTCTGTTTTTGATCATGGCTTTCAGGTAGTCCAATAATTCGTTTTAGAACTTTTCACATGATTTATTCAATAATAATTTAGATTTAGGAATTTCAAAATTTTAAAATTTGTCTTTAAATACAATTCTACTCTGTAATAATATGAATACATGTAACATTGATTTTTTCACATATAAAAATCTCTATACTAGGAAATAAATTTGCTGAAAACTATTTTTTTCTTGTGAAATTAAATGTACAATATTTACAGTTGAAAAAGTATTCTAAAACTGCTCCATCTTTGAAAGCCTGGATATGTGTACATTTATGTGTGTCTGTATGTGCACACATATGTATATACACATATATATGTATACAATTCCCACAGTCCCAATATTTATTAAATTGTTTCTCCTGTATCTGTTTTCCAGTTCAGTGGTTTTTCCAATGAGCTATTGCAGGTTGCCTTCCATTTTTTCATTTATTTGGATCTGTTTTATAGTATCTTGATTTCTCATAGAGTCATTGTAAAACCAAGCATAAACAGTTTTCCAGAGGAGAGCTGCTGTGAAGAGCCTTCAAGGTTCTGATTACACAGTATAGTGAACACTCTATTTATTCAATAACAAATCAGAGCAAAATGTCAGCAGAATCAAGGTACAGCATTCTCAATGTTACCACAGATAACCAAAATTCAGCAGTCACTTATCACTAAAATGGCCACATAGTCTTCACCACAGTGGTCACATAGTTTTGAAAAAAGTGTAATCATTTAGTCAGTCAATCACTTATTAACTCAATCATTAAATCATCCTTAAGGAGGCTTGAAGGGAACAAAATAGATAAGTCAAAGTTCTCCAGTCATGGGGCACACTAAGTTACAATATCAGTCAATACTCAGCACTCTCTTAAGAGGTAATGTAAAATACACAGACCATCTACCACTCAGTCACAGATAAGTTGCAATTTCAAGATTATAAGTAAGTTACAGTTTCAGTCACTACTCAGTATCTATGGAAAGATCTCTTATTTTGACCCAAGGTAGGCTCTCAGATTCCATGGATCACCTTCTATGGTTCCAGCTGCTTCCTGGATTCACCAAACTTTCACCTGGGTTCAAAGGCAGACAGCTCCCAGCTCCTTGTCCAGCTCTCATTGCAGTCCCTGTTCCACACTGAAGCTCACAGTGTCCCGTCCACCTTAAATCCTTAACAGTTTCTGTTGCCAGGAAGCCAATGCTTTGCAAAGCCACAAACAGATGAAATGCACAATCATGCTTCCTCCATCTTAGGCAGCTCCAGCTAATCCTTAGAAATCCTCAGCAGCCCTGGCTGGTCCTCATAAGAAGAACCAGCACCACCAGTTTCCAGGAATTTCTGCCTTTCCCAGCTATAGTTTTTCCTTATATACAATATAGATCCTCCCTATTTTTCACCTTCCTGTCACATCAGCAACAGGGGTCCATACCTTCTGTTTCTTTAACAGAAGCTTAATTTGAAACTAGGTGCTTAAGTACCTGTTAGCTTAGCAAAACAAAGTGATTGTCAAATTTCATTATCATTACAGTCATTAGCTTCAATTTGCTCCAATCAAATTTAAAAGGAATTATTCTCTTCACTGAGTTTTAGATATTCCTTTTCCATCTGGACAATT
>JAQQSW010006740.1:0-13874 GCA_028646575.1 Pseudocheirus occidentalis | reverse complement strand
GGCAATCCTCGGCACACACTGAAGTTCACAAGGTTCAGCACACCTCAGACCCTTCAGGACTTCTCTTTCCTGGAACTCAAGGATCAGCCAGGCCATCAACAAACAAAGTCCCATCCTGTTCATGTCTTCAGTCAGCTTTCAGATACTGGGAGAGGACACTGTCTCTCTTTCCCTCTCAGCTGACTTCGTTCTCCACGAATCTTCCTTTACTGAGGAGCCAACTCTAAAATCTGTCTGTCTCTCCAAAATTCTCCTGCTTATAAGCACTGGCCTTCTCCCAAGTCAGCAGGGGAGTTCACACCTTCTCACCAATGGACAGAGTTCTATACTTAGCCCTAAATATCTGATCTACTTAGCCCTAAGTATCCGATCTACTCAGCTCCAGGTATCCTATCCACTTAGCCCTAAATATCAAACAAATTAATTACCATTACACCATGTGGGAACTGAAACAGGGAGGAGGTCTGGTGCCTGAGAGTTAGGTATAGTGTTGACCCGGAAGAATAGAGGTATCTACAGTGGCTTGGAGAGAAGACTTGAGAGAAACTCTGTCTACTTTCCAGTTTTACCTAAGGCTTGCCCTGGGTGTGCCGTTATTAATCATCTTGGGTATCCTGGATACTTACCCCACGTATTAGGTTACCCTAGCCCCTGATTGGTAGTATTTCTTCCTCATCCTTCTGGCTATTTGGGTTATTGTTATCACCTCCATTGGATGAAATATAGATGACTGTAGAGGGTAACATTATTCACCCCAAAGCCCCTCATGATACAACTTTTATTGACTGATGAAAATTACTTAGAACCTGCTCCTTTTTAAAAATGGTAGACATGAAGGTAGAATATCTTTGGGTTTCTCTACATTTGAGGGCAGGGAAGGGTGGCCCTTCCACATGGCTGGTGCTGTGGTAATGATTATGCAATGGCAGCCTCATCAAAATATGCCTGGGTTGCAAGACCATAGAGTTTACTCAATGTAGGGATGTCTAGATCCTATGAAATTCTAGACTTAGAAGGAACCTGAAAGACCATCCATTCCCAACATGACCTAAAGCAGAAATCCATCACTTGCTGTCTCCAAAGGTTCACCATTTTCTTGAATAGTTTTGTCAGTGAGGAACTCATTACTGGACAAGGAAAACCGTTAAACTTTGGGACAGTATGAATTATTAGACTTTTTTCCCCAAGCTCTAGCCTAAACATGTCTCTTTGTAGCCACCACCCTAATTTCACACATCATACTGCCATCTCATACAGTGTTTGGCTTTGAAATCATGCTATTGGCTCCTACCATTTATTTGTATAATTAATTCCTCTAGTAAGACTTTAGATTTATCCTTTAAAAATTTAATTGGATTAAATTTCATCTTTAATTCATACCTGCTGAGAGCCTTTTGGATCTTGACTGTCATCCAACATGTTAAGTATTCACCACCACCACAACCACCATCACCACCGTCACCTTCTCCCAGCTTTGTGTCATCTGTAAATAGGATAAACATACAACCAATGTTTACATCCAAATTATTGATAAAAAATTTGAATAGATAAGAGTGAAGGAAAAATCCCTAGTGGCACACCACTATATTCCTTATCATCTCACATTGACCAATTATTGAGTACTCATTGTGTTCAGTTGTTCAACAAGTTCTGGATCTACTTTACTATGATTTCACCTATATTCCTTTCTCTTATATTGAGGGATACACACGAAAGGTAGCTGATTGCCTCTGTGAAATCACTTTATGCTCTATCTCCAACAATCTTCTGATCTGTAATCTAGTAACCTTGTCAAAAAAGAAAATGAGATTAGTCTGGCATGACCTGTTCCTGATGAAGCCTTGCTGGTTTTGAGTGATCATTGTTACCCTTTCTAAATGTTCACAAGCCATCCCTTTAGACTTATATAAAACTAAATGTTCTCCAGAGGTTCATTCTAGCCTAAGAATACCAGTTAGTTAATTTTGTTTTTCACATGCAAGTTATATGTTGTTGTTTATTTTTGCTTGAAGATGTTTCATGGATGTTTGTTTTAATCTTGGACAAGCTTTCCCTTCTCCCTTCCCCTCATCCCTCAGCTGCTCTTAATCAGTATCTCTTTCCTCTGTATGCCTAGTGAACATACAAGGAAAACAAACAATTTTTTAAATCAGCCTGACCTAAAGGTAAATCTTCCCTCTCCAAATGACATGATTCATGCTAAAGTTAAATGTAAATGTTTTGGGGAAATTTATTGCTTTTCTAAATTAGCTGCACTACTTCTTTGGTTCCACCACATTTGGACTCCAACATTACAGCCCCAGAAGTACCATGTGAAGAAATAGAAATGACAGAAAAGAAAACAAAGATGGGAATTGCAGCTGGGCTGGACCAAGTATACACAGAAGAGGTCTGTACTGGCGGCAACACAATTTTGAGGGTGTTGAGAGATTGGTTCTCCAAATAGCTCAATTCCAGCCAAAATGACCTTCTAACTGTTCCTGGTACATAGCTCTGGATCATCCATGTCTGTCCCTTTGCACTGACTGGCTCTCTTCCCTGGAGTACAATCCCTCCTCATCTTCTCCCTATAGATATCCTAAATTTTCAAAGTTTAACTCAAACATGGCATCTGAATAAAACCTTTCCTCTCTTCCTCCAGCTGCCAGTGCATTTTTCCTACAATTACAATTATCTGTCTTGTATCTATTTTTCATATACCCAGTGAAGACAGCATGGTAAACCTGGCTGACAGTCTTTTCTTTCCTTCCCACTTCCTGCGTTCATATTAAAGGACTTTGATATACATACTGACACACCCATAAATGCCCTAATTTCCTATTTCCTCAATTTACTAATTTTTTTCCAGGACCTGCTCCTCTCCCCACCTTGTTACACACAGAGATGGTCATCCACTTGATCTAACAGTGTTCTACTTCAGTGTTCATGAACTTTGAAATTCTTTTATTTGATTGAAGTTTTTTGTTATTTCATCTTTACTTATGACACACAACCTTGTTCATCATCACTGTGACGTCTAATCTCTCATTGTGACCTCTGAATCCTTCATTTCTTTACCTGACCATCACTCCTATACTGGTTATACTCTCCTCCATTCCCCATCATCACCCCTCAATGAAGCAATTCAACTCTATGCTCTCTTCTTCTCTTGAACCCCTTAACCTATTATTTTATCATGAATCTGTCCCTGCCAAGCCCCAACCTTCTGTTACTTGTACCATCCACTGCCTTTGCTCTTCTTCACATACTGGAAAGTAGTTGGAAAAAATAATAAAACAGTGGTAACTTGGCCCACTATACATTCATGTCACATCATCTCAGTTGGGCCTTCAATGCTCTGAGGCAGTCCTTTTATAGCTCCCTAATCTATTCAGCATTACAGTGACCACAGTAAGTTTTTCTAGCCTTTTTCAACTTGTTTATATTTTGTATAGCTTTCTATCCTCCTTCTATCTCAGCTGAAAATGTTACTTCATATATCACTAAAAAAATGAGACCTATGCCAAGAGCTTTCTCTTCTTCCCTATTTCTTATCTCATATCACTCAGAAGCCATCCGGCATTCTAGCCTTCTTCACACTTGCCTGGCACGAAGAGGTGGCCCTTCTCCTTGTCAAGGCAAACCTTTTATATGTACAAGTCTTCTCCAGGAGATTTCCCTTTACAACTTTTCTAATCTTTCACTAATTTTCAATCCCTTTTATCTATTGACCACTCCTGTGTTGCCTGTAAATATGCCCATGTTTCCCTAATCTTCAAAAGAACAAAGCCAAAAACAGAACCTTGCTTGATTTATCCATTCCCATTAGCTATTATCCTAAAACTCTCTTCCCTTTCAAAATTAAATTTCTTGAGGAGGCCATCTACAATCAGCATCTCCATTTTTTTTCTTCTCACTTTCTTGTTACCTCTCCATAATCTGGCTCTTCATCATTCAATCAAAACTGGTCCCTCCAAAGTTACCTCTTATCTAATATATTGTTGTTAATTTTCATTCATTTAATTCTTTTTCTTCTTGACCTCTCTACAGTCTTTGACACTGATCACCCTCTTCTTTTTAATGCTTTCTTTTCTCAAAGCTTTTGCAACTCTATTCCTTCCTAGTGGTGCTCTTACCTGTCAAAATGCTCCTTTTCAGTATCCTTTGCTGGGCCTTCATTCAGATCACTCTTGTTAATTGTGGGTATGCCCCAAGGCTCTGTCATGGGCTTTCTTTTCTTCTCCCTCTATTTTATTTTCCTGGATGATCTTATTAGCTCCTATAGATCCAATTATCTATAGGTAGATAATACTGACATCTGCTTATCTAGTATAACTTCTCTCCTGACCCCCAATCTCTACTCTCTGTCATCTTACACTAGATGTTGAGTACACATATTAAACTCAACCTATCCAAATATGAACTCATTATCTTCCCTCAACTACCCTCCTAGTCACCCAGGCTTGCAACTAATGTGTCAATCTCTCTCTCTCTCTCTCTCTCTCTCTCTCTCTCTCTCTTTCTCATTCCCTCTCTCTCTCCCTCTCCCTCCCTGTCTTCTTCCCTCCCTTCTTCCTCCCTCCCTCCCTCCCACAGTCCCTGCCTCTATATTCAATTTTTTGTCAAATATTATCAATTCTACCTTTAGACTCTTATTGTTTCATGTATGGATTATTGCAATAGCCTTCTGGTTGGTCTTCTTGCCTCAGGTCTCTCCTCGAAGGAAGGAACTACATTTGTCTTTCTTCATCTGCCTAGCACTTAGCACAGTACTTGCAATGTAAAGATGCTTAATAAATGCTTGTTGACTTGACAAGTACCTTTAGGGGGGGAGTTATTTTTGTTACCTGTTATATTTAATATACATTTAAAAATTACATAGCAACTATGTATGGTCTTAATCTTTATAGTGTTAACCTGTAGAAATTAAGACAGGAAAATCAGCTCCTTTCACTCCAAATGGAATGTAAACCAGATACTCTCATAGGAAGATGGAAACATATTTCTCTTTAAAAAGACAGCTAATCTTTTTGCCTTGGTGCAAGGAGTGCTTAGGTCTCAGGCTCTCAACACTTAGTCTGACAGACTTTTCTAGATAAGACTTCCATATTGGAACGATAATAAATGCTGAGAATTATGAGGTCATCCTGCTTTGAAAATAACAGTCAACAGCTTACCCTTTTTGCAAAACTTGCATGTGGGGAAAGAAGTTGAATTTGGGACCATGGGGTATGACAAAAGATGATTTAAACATGGATACCAGGGAAAACAATCTCAAAATGAAAACAATTTCCCACCCTCTTCCCTGTTAAGGAAGCATGCACGTGGGCAAACTCCTCCTATATAGGAGGTATAGACAGTTCAGAGGGCCCTTATTTGGTGTCAGAGCATCAGGACTTAATTCCCAATAATGTCACTTTTTGATCTGAATGATTTGGGGCAAATCACTGAATCTCTCTTGACTTTAGTTTCTTCATCTGGAATCTTAGAATGTTAGATCGTCCCTTATAGGTCTAAATCTATAACCTCCCCAGGCCTTTTTTCACCTGCAATATGAGGAGGAGGTTGGATGACATGATCTCCAAGATTCATTCTAATTCTAAATATGATCCTATATGGCCAGTTTCACCAAAGCATGCTTTCCATGCTATGATATTTTTTTAGCAGTATTGTTATTGTTTTTGTTTTTGTTGTTCATCTTTCATTCTGTTATTATTACCATTATTAGCAACAGCAGCAAGAAAGGATTTCCCAAATATATCTGTTTTGCTTGGTGCTTAGCATTACACCAAAGATCAGCCAGCCTTTGTGTCATTGTTTAGAGAGCAGAGCCTCGTGGGGACTGGTTCACTGAGCCCCAGAGGACAGCTCTATAAATCTGTAAGGGCTGCTGGATTTTCGATTCCATCTTTAGATTTGGAAATTTGGCCTTTATAATTAAAAATCCATATCATAAAATATGCGACCCTGACAATTTTATTTTTCTCTGAGGATGCCATGATTTTTTGTGACACATTTGCTCCCTCCTTGTTGGGGGGTGGCGGTGGGAGTGGAGAAACCTATTCTGTTGGGAACTGGGTGGTTGAAGCTTAGCTTGACAGAAAGGCAATGGGTTTGGAAGTTAGCCCTGGTGTGGGCTCTGGTGATATCACCCTAATATCAGAGACTCAGCCTTCCTTATTCCCAGAAGAGAATCCCAAGGGAGCTTGTAGCTCTTTTTGCTGGGTTCCTGGTGATGGAGATATGTTGGGTTTTATAAGACTAAATAAATTGATAAATTCAGCTGATTCAGAGCGTTTACATAATCTTTCCAATGTCAACAGTCATTTAAATTATCCTAACTTTATACTGAATCTCCAAAATCCAATTACCAGCTAATAATAATTGTCAGTTTTACTTTAAACCTTTAATGATAGGTCACAAGGGATGTTGTAACAGCAGGATTAAATCACTGTAGACTGTAGTTGTGCCCAGCCTTAAATTACTCGCCTCTTATCTCTGGTGAACACAGTCCCTATATGTTTTGTCACCATTTTTGCTAAATAGAATAAATGTCACCAAAATTAATTTCATCTCCCTTAAATTAGCTTCTTAGTGTGATTTCTCACTTCAGTCAAAATTTATTTCTCCAGGAATTTAATTTCCTTCTTCATCTGTTTTATTTGAGAGCGAGAGAGACTGTTCGGGAACAAATGTCTTTTAATCATTGGGTGGCAAGTTTGGAGGCTAGATTTTCATTAATAATTGCTGACCCTTCCAGAGGAGGGTCGGGTGGCCTGTTCTAATTTATTTAGGCCTTTCTCGGTGGGAAAACAGGGCAGGCCTTAACTGTTTGGCCAAAGCACTATCAGCACGGTCAGAAGGAAAGTCAGGGAGCTTGTCCTTGTAAGGAAAGATACAGTTTAAACATGTGGCTGCTAGTTTGGGTTATTTTTTTTCAACTGATAGATGATCTCAATGGGGAGGTTGGTAATTAGACAGTTTAGTTTTCTTTACTAGTTTTTTTTATTATTTTATGATTCATACCTCTTATAAAGACCATCCTTTAAGTTAGGCATTTGGTCGTAAAAACTGTAGGAATTTAAAAATTATATTTAATCAGAAAGAATTGAGAGAGGAGGTATTCCAGAATTAGAACCTCTAAAGGACATATGGGAAAATGCCTGTAACAAATAGTTGTGAACTGTAGGACAGGAAATTACCAAGAATTACATAAGGCAGGATATTATAATGGAAAGAAATTTGGCTCTGGTGGTCAGAAAACTTGGGTTCTAGTGCCAGGTCTGCAACTAACTAGGTGTGTGTCTGGGCATTTCAATTTCCTTACTGCTTCTGAAGTAATAAAATCCTTATCTATAAAATTAAGATGTTAAGCTAGAACCAACTTCCCTTCCAATTCGAAAATTCCATAATTCTACAATTCTAATCCAGTCTAATCCAGCACATATTTATTAAGTGTATGCTGCAGGCTTAATGTTTTTGTGAAAATCTTACCATATATGCTGAAATTGGGCCAGAGCTGAACTGTCCTCATGAGGGGGACTCTTTTGTATAAAAAATATAATTTATAAAAGGGTATAGGTTGATGGTGTCTTCTTCCAGAGTGAGAGGCTTTGTCTGCTGTGTGAATTTGCTCCCCCAAACAAATTCTATGCAGTACAAGGACTAAAAATGAAAAAAAAATAGTCCTTGTCCACAATCTTATAATTTGCTGCAAAGAAAGAAAATGTAAAGAGGTAAAAATATATGAGATAATTCACAAGGAGATTGGAGGAAGGAGGGAGAGGAGGATGGAAGGAGGGAGGTGGGGGGGAGACAGAGAGAGACAGAGACAGAGAGACAGAGACAGAGATGGAAGGACAGAAACAGAAAGACAGAGACAAAGGCAGATAAAGATTCAAACACAAAAAGTGAGATAGAGAGGAAATGGAACAGAAACAGGAAGACACAGGTCAAAAGAGATATAGAAACAGAGAGAAAAATGAACAGAAATAGACAAGACAGAAAGAGATAGGGACAGATTGACAGAGACAGAGGGAGACAAAGGCTGTGACAGAGAGACAAAGACAGGTGAGAAGAGAGGGACAGAAAGTCAAAGTTAGAGACAGATAGGAAAGATAGAGATGAGAAAAGAGAGTGTGTGATAGAAGAGGGGAGGATAAAAGGTGAGAGAAGGAAAGAGAAAGGAGAAGGGGAAAGAAAGTGGGAGAAGAGAGTGAGCAATCATGAAATGGGTCAAGAATGGCTTCCTATTGTGGTAAGGCATGATCTGATCCTTGAATAATCTAGAATTTCTAGGAATTGATGGGAAGGGAATTAATTTCAAGAATAGTAAACAGCCTCTGTGAAAAGAAAGACAAATGAAGTGAAATTCCAAGTACTTTGTTCCTGAGCATCTTGCTCTTTGACCTAAATCATAAATAGTGTTCCATAGTTCTGAAGTAAACAATGTTAATTGGTCCAAATTATGAAGCGCTTATTGTTTGTCAGTTCCTTTGCTGCATCTAAAAAGGCATATTTGTAGGCATTGATCTTATTTAGTATTCAGTGAAAGTTGGTATTACATGGATTCATGTATGTATTGGATTGGATTCTCTTCCTGAGACTCACAGCTTAGTCACCTATAATAATAATACCCTCTGGGAGGTCACCAGGAAATGCAGTGGTTAAGTTAGCCATTTAGTGGTAAAAGGAATTGGGGATAGGTTTATGTCTCAGAGCAAGTCAGACAACCTAAGATACTCTGGTAAATAGGAACCAAGAGAGAAAAGTTAGAAGGCATGAAATTTTGTCTGAGTTGTATACAAAAGTTGTGCTCCTTTTATTAAATAATCCAGTCCAAAGAGGTCATGGAAATAGAACTTGCTGTACTTGGTTAAAGTAAGGATATAATTTCCTCATTCCATTATACCATGGCACTTTCCCCTTATCCCCTTCACAGGCAATCGTAATATCTCCTGGCTATTTTGACCATTTCTGTCAAGGTACCACCATTTGTAAGAGTCCCTTAAGTCTAAAAGGGTGTGCAAGAGAATTTATTAAATTTATAATCTTTTTCTTGGACTTTTGAAACCAGATATACCTATAGAATACAGATTTGTTCATTTATAATTTTTGTTTTTAAGTAAAAACTTGTATTAATATTTTTATTTTACATGCCTAAATTTCAACCTGCGACTCTCCCCTTTCTCCTCTCTAAGGGAGACATCCCTTACAGTAGACAATTTTGTAAAAAGAAAAGCCAGAAAAAAAGCCAGAAAAACTGCTTAATATCCAAAATTTTAAAATAATTTATGTAATATTCCATAGCCATAGACCTCCCACTCCTCCAAAGGAGTGGGAAAGGGTATTTTCTCATATCTCTTCTTTGTGGCTATGCCTGTTTTTGTCATTTTTCCATATTCACTTTTTTTTGGTGGTTGCTCTTTATATGATATTGTCGTAGTCAGAATGTGTATTCTTTTCTTGACTCTATTTTAGTTTGCAGCAGTTCAAAGAAGATTTTCCATGATTTTTCTCTTTTCATTATGTACTCCATTTCTTAAAGAATGGTAATATCCCATCACATTCAGGTATCACAGTTTGTTTAGCCATTCCCCAGTGTGTGGGCATATACTTTGTTTCCAGTTCTTTGCAATTACAAATATTTTGGTACATATGGAGCCTATCTTTTTATGAGTGATCTCTTTGGAGTATAGACCTAGCAAGAAAATTTCTGGAGTTAACGACTTTTTTTGCATAATTCCAAATTGCCTTCCAGAATGGTTGTATTGATTCATAGATCTTCTTTCTAGAATTCATTCAACAATGATCATTCTTTTTTCTTGTCATCTTTGCTTCATTTATTCATTGTTAAAAGGATAAAGTCATCTCCTGATAAGGACTCAGAGACACTAGGTACCCCAAGATGAATTATGTAGTATGGAGCCATGCCACTGGAGGAGAAAAAAGTAGGTCAGCAAAATCAAACAACACATTTTTCTTTCAACCAAGTCAGACAGTATATGGTGTTCTGTATTCACACCAACAGTTTCCAATTTCTGCAAGGAAACAAAGGAACTGCATTTCCCCCCTTCTTCTCCAGGGCCAAGTTTCTTGGTTATTTCATGACAGCATTCCGTTTTTTTTTCTTATTCTTCAGATTTAAATTTTTGTCATCATGTATGTTGCTTTCTTGTGATATTGCACTATGCATCAGTTCATATCAGTCTTCCCATGCTTCTTCACATTCACCATATCTTATGATAATTTTCCATTATACATTTTTATCAAATTACCCTACATTCAAAGGGAACTTATTTTTTTCCAGTTCTTTCCTATTATAAAAATGGTTGCTATAATTTTATGGAAAGGCATATATTGAATATTTGGAGTAAATTGGATAGTTCTCTCTAAATTCGACCTCCCTAGGAAAGATATCTAAAAGTAGAACCTTTGGATATGAGGATATGGTCATTTCAGTGACTTTTTTTTGTTACTGTTGCTACATAATTCCAAGTTGCAGGCTGCTTCTTTTAAACAGGAAACATGATTTTTGGGGGTAAAATTATTATTTTTTCCTCTATTTCATAAACACTGTCATTTTATTTTTCAGGATCAGAATATTAATTTAAGAATTTTACACTGATTTATTTAGAACACTCAGGTTTTCAAAATTTTCCACTGATTACACACAATGTGAAATAGAAAAATTTTATTACAAAACACATTTGATTCATCATTATTATTTATAATCATTACGAAAAAATGGTAATTTCTTCTTTTTGCTCTAACACCCTTTGAAGTATTTTGACATTAGATGCTGACATGTTTTGACATATTTTGTAATAATATTGAAGTATCCTGTGCTCTGCCCCAGTATCATTACATGACTTTACAAAGAGTCTTCGTCTTAATGGATTGCATTTTGAAAAGTTGATTATTATGGTTATAACCTTAAAAATTCTTGTGTAGCTCCTCACCATATTTATGTTATGCCCGATTATTTCTGAAATATTCAGTTTGTCCAAAATGCAATGGGACCATATTTTTAATAAGTACACGTAGACCTACATTTTTCCTGATTTTGATTAAGTTACATCTCTTCATAGTTCAATGGAATTTTCCCACATTAAATGTCTACATAATAATTGGATGTGCATGTTTAGTTATGTGTTGCCTCATCTGTTTGTGAGGCAAAATAATATTTTAATTTTTCAGTTAAGTAACTAAAAAAGTCTTTAGACATATGGGAAATTCTTCTTTACACCATATTATCTGCAAGAAGAGCTGTTCAGAACTGCTTTGCATTTGATTCACCAAACATCATTTTGACCATATCAGTAACTGTTATACTTAGTAATTCTATGAACAGCCTAATAGAACAAAAACAATTTTTTTTCACAAACATAGCTTTTTTGAAAGTTTGTTTTCTTGTTCGTTAAAAATGTCTCCTGCTCTTCCCTTGAGCCGTCCTAGGTAATCATTTAAAATAGTGACATACTCTCTTGATCCAGAGAACCACACAAAATCATGCAAGTCAAGGGGTTCAAATCTCTGGGTCCACTTCAAGAACACCCATGAAACAGCCCTAATATAATTAGAACTCAGAAGGAATTATTTAACATTGTCAACAAAGTATCAGAATCAAGACTTGGCTACAACATGATTTGGAGCAAGAGTGGCATGTGATAAAGAGGAGGCACCAGGCTCTTGGGAGTGGACAGGCAGTGCCCGGCTACCTTATACTCTCTCAGAGTGCCCGAGGCCTTCATGCTGCTGCCACCTCACCCAGCAACCTGCAAAGGCAACTTTGTTTAATTTCAAATTTACGCACACGTCTTGTTCAGATGTAGCAAGCAGCTTATGACTGAAACTCATCTGTTTTAGGAGCTTGTACCAGCTGATGGTGAGGACAGCATACAATTCTTGCATCAGCGGTGGTTGTATACTGGCTTAAATTTGACCTTGTTTACAAATACTATATTAAATAAGTGCTATTCCAGTTTCACTGTCAGTTGTCGGGAATTTGCCGTGTTAATCTCACTTTTGTTGACTTTAGTTTGAACATAATTTTCATTTAAAAAGTGCATGCATTTATATTGGGGTTATATTCAAAAATATAAAACAATTATGATCATTGCTTTGTCCCTCCCCCCCACCTCTCTGTGTCCCAAATTTGACATGTCATGTGTTGGGGTGGGTTTTATGTCCGAGGCTGCCCCTAAGATGGTGGAATTGATTAGGACTCCTTGTGACTCCAGAACTTGGGGGCTTTGGACCATGGTCTGCATATGGTAAAATTGTTATATTCTTATTGCAATGTATTGCTAAGCAGATTTTCTAATGTGTGTCTAGGGATTGGTCAGAGAGCAAGGGAGGGGGCAAAGAATAAAGAGAGAAGAAAATAAGTAAATAGTAAGGAAAACTGGGCTGAATAGAGTCTTCTCTGAAAAAGATTTCTGGTTCAGAAAGTGAGTTTTTCTTAAGGAAAAATTGTAACAACAGGCCCTTGGGCATTTAAACATTGAGTTGCTGAGGCTTCTAATACTTTCTCCAGCTACCAAAAACTTTGTTCAAGCACCAGCTCAACACTACAATCTCCAATGATGCGCTCAGAGGGTGGAAAAAGTTCTTCTCAGATTCATCCTATGAGTCAGTCCTAGAAGCTGTTTCTAGGTCAAGTCATGCTCTAAAACCCTCAGCCCAAACACCAATCCATTCCTTTCCTTTTTCTCTTTTGCTTTTAATTAAAACCTCACAGTGTTGAAAGAGAGAAAACATGGGATAGTTGGAGTTTCTAATGATGTTCCATGAGCTATAAATAATCATTATAATGTTGACAACATTAAATGATTCCTTCCAAGTTCTAATTATATTTGGTTTAAGATATAGTCACAGACCCATTGTGTGGGGCATTTTTTAAATGAAAAAAAAATTGGTGAGACCTAAAGCACATATCAAATATAATGTAGAAAATGTTCTGGCCTGGATCTTGGACCACAACAACATTTGTTAAAGGAAGGACTGTTATTAGTGTGCTAAATAGTGCTCTTGGGATCATCCTAGGGCCATAGTTTCTTGTTGGCTCATCAGCGGAACCATTTCATAGTTTTCATACGCCAAAGATTTATTATGTAGTCTGGCTATCTATAGTCATAAGCAATAGATGAGAGGGTCCTTAGAAATTCTTTGTCCATCTCCCTCATTTTATAAATTGGTGAACTAAGAGAGAATGTGAGACTTGATCAAGGTCCTGCTGTGAGTGGTAAGAGCCAAGATTCAGTTTAGAAAACTCAGTGGTTGGAAAACTTTAATTCCTCAACTCTAGATCCAATACTCCACAAAAGAAATAAGGACTGTTGTTTATATTGCACTTATGGTTTGCAAACCATATTATGAACCTGATCTCATTTGTGAGGTAGCTGTTGTTATTATCTCCATTCTAAAGATGAGTTAAAATTAACAGTTAAAAGTAACCTGCCGGGAGCGGAGCCAAGATAGCGGCGTAGAAGCAGCAAAGCACCACAGCTCCCACACAAACACGCTAAAATACTCATAAAATGGGATGCTAAACAGATTTTCAAGCTCCAAAACTCTCCAAAAGACAGAAAGCACATCTGTTGCTACAGGCAGCGCAGCAATCGGGGCTCTTTGCAGCAGTTTGGGAGCCTCGGCCGAAACCAGGCCGGGTCAGACCCTGGGGCATCGGGCGGGGAGCCATATCTATAGGAGAGCAGATTGGCTGCACTGGAGGCACAGTTACCACATTTATCAGGCCAGAAGACAAAAAGGCTAAGAGAAAGGTCACTGGATTTTCCTAACTCGGGAGGAGAAGAGCGTGTCTGGCCAAACTGCTCCCAGGGCAAGGAAGCAGTGGGAGGTGGCTGTAGCAGCAGGAACGGAGCAACAGTGGC